>JANHGN010023962.1:0-59999 GCA_024605025.1 Megaceryle maxima | reverse complement strand
CCCCGAGCGACGGGGGCGGCCTGAGGAGATCGAACAGCGCCCCCCTCATCCACGGGCTCAGGTGAGCGCGGCCCGGCTCGGCCCGGCCCGCGGCGGCAGCGGGGCCCGCCCTGGGGCCTCGGCGGCAGCCGCGCCTGCAGTCCCGGGAGTACCCTGCCTGGCGGGGCTCGGTTGCGCGAGCAGCATGGGTCGCCGTAGCCAGCCGAGCCCCTACCGCTGTCGGAGCCGCCAAGCCCCGCTTGTGGCCGCGCTTCGTGCAGGCCCCCGGCTCCCGCTGCGCCGCGGCTGGTGCGTGGTGGAGGCCTCTGAAACGTGTCACTTGCTTCTGGGAATACACGAGTCGAGGTTGCTTCTTATGACTGTGGAGCCGCGGATGTCCGCGGCTTGGCTGGAGGAAAGTGCTTGCTGGGCTCCCTCAGCGAAAGTAGCGCTTCCGTTGAAATTAAACGGATGTTCTCAGTGTCCTGGAGACTGGAGTGTGTATCATAGCACTGTAGTTTTAAGTAGAATGTGCCTTTAGAAAGTTTTTCACGGTTTTTTTTCCCCCCTCTCCAGTGACAACTCGCAGGTTTTTCAGCCTTATGTGTTGCGAACTCGCAGGAACAGTACAACTGTTATGAGCCGTCACAGTATGGTAAGGAATCTTAAGCATGTTTTGTTTACATATAACATAATTGGCCTGGAGAAATGAGGTTAGACTTGATTTGTATTTGCCCTAAGCATCCTAGCAAGTCTCTGGGATGAAGGAGATGCTTTTTTTTTTTTTCACCTGTAACTACAGCCTACAATAAAATAATACAGGTGTGTTACCTGTGTGTCCCCAAGTAGACAACAGTAGCTGAAGCTACAGGTGATTTCCCTCTCTTAGTACAGTCTTAATTTTAACATGACCATGGGTTGGAGAGGAAAACTGCTGTCAGAATTAAAAGTCTTGAAAGGGTGTTTTAATTTGTTGTAAAAATGAAAAGGTAGTCACAAGTTTTTGTTGACCTGTTTCGTTGACACAATCACTCTGTTTTGGTTTGGGTTTGGGTTTTTTTGGTTTTTTTTTCAAAGACTGAACACAGTAAATAACTTAAAGAAGAGTAATTTATTTGCTGGGTGATGTTCTGTGGCAGAAATTCGTTACTGTACAGAACTGCAGTTGTTTAACTTCTCAAAGATGTTGCGTTTCTTTTTTTTCCACCCTTTCTTTGTCAACTTGAGGATCTATATGCTCTTTTCCCCTAGAATTGTTCTTTCTCATCTGAGGGTAGCAAAGATTGCTGCTTTTCTCAAAACCTGTAGGACTTAAAGTCCCAAAATACGTTTCTTCTGATGAGAAAAAGCAAGGTGGAATTTTAATTTCAAAATCTTCTGTTGCAATGTTTCTTAATAATAGAAATCCAGCATTTTGGAACTCAAACCAGTACATGTTACACCAGTAGGTTTAATATTGGCATCCTGAATGGGAATTGTCAGCCCATTTGTATGTGGTGGTAGCCTGAGTTCCAGAGGAATTAGATGCATAACATTGTATGCAGAGGAAAAATTGCAGAAGTAAAGTTTTAGGGAGCATTGCTGAAGACTGAGCTGAAATGCTGAGATTTCTCCTTTATAAGAGCCAAGTGGCTGAGTAAGTTAATACAGGAGTTTGCCATCTTACCCTAGGCAGGAGGAATCGTATAATGTTCAGAGTTTCATTTACTGTGTCACTCGCTTGTCTGAACGGCACACGTAGCTATTTGTGTATTTGAGATGCTAAGCAGTGTCTGGCTGTGGGTCTGAGATCTGCCACTTGCTGAGTGAGAAATGAATTTGTAAGCGGTTTCTCTTGAAGGTCAGTTTTTTCTTTCTGCAATATTACTTGAGTCATCCGCAGGTAGTTGTGCAGCTCATTTTTAATTCACTAAGAATGTAGGTGGTGGCAAATAAGACGTGTGCAGGCTCTTGCTGTGTGATTTAATCATTGTGTCTGTTGCTTTTTCTTCAGTTGTTGTCATCGTCTCCTATTCGTATTCCTAGTAGCCGACTTCATCAGATCAGAAGGGTAAGTGTAGTTTTTATCTGTATGTTTAGTAACAGTATGAAAAGTATTATATAATAATACTGAAGTACTTACATAATGGCAGTTTCTTTCCTACTGCATTTTTCAAGTACTAGAGGAAATGGAGACTCTTTTAAGACTTAATTTCAACAAGGAAGTGTCCTTGCAAGTCTTACTGTTGTCACATTTAAACTGCTTTGCAATTTTGAAGTGTTGATTCATTCAAGAGAAACAGGGAGCTTGGCTGGTAGCAACCTGTTCTACCTGGAGTGGTCCTACTGTTCATATTTCAGTTCCAGTGGCAAATTATTGAATCACGAGTGTTATTTCAAGAACCCGTGGTGGATTGAATGTTATGGGAAAACTTAAACAACATTTATCTCCTGCAGGAGGAAGGAGTGGATCTAATGAACAGAGAAACGGCACATGAAAGGTGAGTGTTATTGAAACAAGATGATAAAATAGCCAGAATTGTCCAGTTTGTAGCTACTGATGGGACTCTTTTTGTGTTCTAGGGAAGTGCAAACAGCAATGCAGATAAGCCAGTCATGGGAGGAAAGCTTGAGCCTGGTAATCTCTTTATAGATATTTCCTATTCAATTCCACTCAACTGATGAATTTAAGGAAGAGAAAGGAATTAACCATTAAAATAATCTAAGAAGGACTTAAGTTCATCTGCTTTAGCTATTTTGTGCATTTGGCCCAATGTTTTCCGATTAGAAGGTTGTGCATTGGTTTCTAAGGTAATGTCCTGTGCCAGTGTTAAGTCTGAAACCTTGTTTTTACAGAGTGACAATGACCTGGACAAGTCTGAGAAATCTTCCTCCCCAAAGAGAATAGACTTCATTCCAGTTTCACCTGCACCTTCACCAACAAGAGGAATAGGAAAGGTAGGACAAGTGAAATATCAAACTGAAAGAACATTTTAGAATTCTAGACCAAGGTGAACTGTGAAGATGTGTAACTTCACAAATTATTTGAGAGTTTAAAAAAAAAACAAAAACAAAAAAAAACAAACCCAAGAGAAGCTAAAGAACAACAAAAACCCCACCCAATCCCACATTTAATTGTTTTCTAAGAATCGGATGCCATCTTAGAGCTTGCAAAGTTTAAGCAGCGTACCAGTTCTGTTACACTGAATGTTTCCAGTTGCTGCTATTTGTGCAGTGTTTGGAGGGGTTAGGGTTCCAGTTCTAGGGAAGCTGGAAGAGCTCGCTAGAGTAATTTGGCTTGGGCACGATCTTCAACTGTCTAAGTGGGGGGATGCTGGGCAAGAAGCACCAGAATTGGAATATATCTTATGTATAGTGTAAGAGTGTAGGCAAAGACCAGAAGCTGCAAATGTGTGTGATGAGGATGAAAATATGTCCATTGGTTAAGGAAAGGAAGGAATATACTCGGTGTGAAGGACTTGGCTATGTTGAAGTTATATTGAAGACTGATGGTAGATGCTGGAGGAAGAGAAGAGGTGAATCTGAGAGAAACTACTTTTTTTTTCCGGTGAGGATTGGAAAACTGAAATGTAACGCAGAGAAACTGACAATTATATTTAAAGATGGGCTCTCTGACCTTGCTTTCACCCTCCTTGGTGGCTGTGCTCTTGTACTGCTGCTGTTCTATTGCATGTCTCTACCAGTATGGGTGCACAGAGCAGCCACCTACTAGTGCAGGGTAAATGTGTTCCTAGTATAACACTGATGCTGACAGCTGGTCCTGTACCTTTGGAATCGCCACTGTAAAGCAATAGTAGATAACTTGACAGAAATGCTTTTGTGCTTAGTTATGGGTGTTCCTGAGCTAAGCTCAGATGAGCTGCAGAACCACAGAGCTAAATACTCTGTTCTACTCCAGACTATTGCATTCACTTTTCAGGTCAGATGTATTTTGAGTAGCTGAGTTCAACAAGCCCCTTGAAAGAAGTGAGTCCCCAGTGCTGCTCCTTCTAAATGTAACAGGAAGAACAGAAGCAACTGTCTTATTTAGAAAAGAATGTGTCTTTCAATTTCAAATTTCTTGTAGGTTTGAATTTTAGGTTAATCTGAGTAGCCTTGCATTAGCCATTGTATTTTTGCAAGCTAAACTGTAATGCTTTTAAGATTGCATTTGATCATCTCAGCCTTATTCCATTACTAGTCTTTCTTTAACTGCAGATGTTTTGTTTGGAGGGTGAGAGGAAACACCTAAGTATTTAAAAGGAAATTCTGAAGTGTCTTACTGTGACTTTTTCTGCAGCAATGTTTCTCACCATCGCTGCAAATGTTTGTGAGCAGTAATGGATTACCTCCAAGTCCCATTCCCAGTCCAACAAGGCGATTCTCCAAGTAAGTAACATCTGCAAGTAACAGGTATACATTGGCTTAAATTCCAAGGCTAGCACAAAGATTAGTTAAAGCTGATGTTAAGGCCTTAAGGGACTTTAGTTTTGCAATAGCTGAAGTAATACCACATAAAAATGCTCTGAAAATTCAACGTTTTCCAATCACAGGTATGTGGAAGTTCTTATAAAAACCTATGTCAGCTTTAAAATAGACTTGGTAACTTGTGGGGAAACTCCTAGGTACCTCAAATGAACTTTGCCAGCATATCAATTTATATAAATAATGCACACAGTTAAGAAATGGATTGAAATGAGGATGTGATGCACTAGGGGAAGAGGAAAACCCTAGAAAACTTACTACAGCTTTGTGTGGCAGATTATCCATTCTAATAGGCAGCAGTTCTTTGTTATCTAATGTGTTTAGATTCCCTAAGTATTCCAGTTGTGCAGGAATAGTTTTAAAACATGTTTCATATGACGTGGTTGTGTTGATTTGCTAGGTAAGGTGGTGTTCAGACTTGGAACCTTTACAGCCTGACTATGGGTATTCTCTCCCTAGCAGGAGGAGTCAGAGTCCAATCAACTGTATCAGGCCCAGTGTTCTTGGCCCCATTAAAAGAAAAGGTATGTTTATTTATATTATCAGATGTTTTAATATGGATGTGGTTTTGCAGCTGGATAGGTTTCTTTCTCTCTTTTTTTTTTTTTTTTTGTTCGTTTGTTCTGTAAATAAAATGCTCTTTGTGACCATGGTGAAGGGGAATTTGCTAGAAATACAATGTGGAGTAACTAGGATAAAATACAAGAATGAAAAACTTTAAAAGCCATTACTACTTGAGAGAAGCAAACTTTATTAGATGTCAAATTAAGTGTTATGAATATTTGTGAGCCCTGACATTCCTAAGATTACCACTGTACAGTGCACACCCTTCAGATCATCTTAGGAATGTTGCTTATCATGCAGTATCTTCTAAACTTAGCACTGAATGTTTGTTTTTACTATGAAAGTTCAGAAGGTGAGTGTTTAGAGAAATGGAATAGATCAGTGCCCTTTCCTCCTGAAGGGGGAAATCTGCATTCCTTCCTGGAAGTATTCCTTGTTAGGATATTCAGATTACATCCCAGAACAAGTCTCCATAGTAGGACTGTAAGATTGAGATATTTACAACTGTGCCTCTGGGTATCCGTATCCTTTCTGCATTTCTTTTAACTTAAGACATTCTTAACTGTATCAAAAACATGTCCTTTTATTTTACAAGACTTACTTAGTCTTTGAGAAAAGTTACTGTTTATTGTTTTTTTTCAGGACTGCTTTTCCTATCAGGTAAAGAACGTTGCCTAATTTATACCGAATTGACTGGGGAGAGAGATGTGTTTTCTCATAGATGCCAATTTTATCTTTGCTGTGGCTTTCTATGAATTTTAGAGGCATTAAAAAAATGAATGAAAGTTTATCAAGCTCAATGATCAGTAGGGAATAGGTATTCATACTGCATTGTTCTACTTAATACATTTTACATTAGACTTTACATAGAGTGAATTAAAACCAGTGCAGGTAAAGGACAGGCTTTCCTCACCCTATCCCTGTGCTCTTGTGAAGCATCTTTTACAAAGCAGAGTTTGCCTTTTTCACTCAAAGGAATTTTCAAAGTGTGACTTAATTTTAGAACATCTGATCCATTTAAATGAACCTAATTTATTTTTCTAAATACACAATCCTATTATTTTCTGAATTTTAGCAGTAGCTTCATGGTTCATGTACTACAGACTGTCATGATGACAGTGGTAGTGAATTGACACAACAGCGTGGGGGGGGAAGGAAGCAACATATTGACCATTTCACTGCTGTAGGGAATTAACACTGGTGCACTGTGCAAAGTGTGGTAGCAATGCAGATTTGTCTTTGTGAAATTTCCAGTGGCAAAAGAGTTACCTAAACTGAGGGTTTGGGTTTTCTTCATTTTTTTATAAGACCAAGAACTTTATAAATGTTTTGGGGTTTTGTTTTGTTTTCCATTCTGCTTGTTAGAAGCTGTTACTCCTTCCCTTCAAAGAAGGGAATGTATCTCCATTGGGCTAAAGGAAATAGGAAACTTGGTAAGGTTAGCAGTCTTTTATAAAATGAGTGGTAGTATCATTCTCTTGCATAACATATTAATATATACTGCTTTACTATAATGCTTAACCTGTCAGCTTTTCAGCTGCTGTGAAGTGTAGGTAAAAAGACAGAAAATTTATTTCCATTTTGTGTGCTTTTGTTGCCAAGCTAAAAATTAAAAGATACTGTAGCTGAGAGGGTTTTGGTTCTTTAAGCTTGTTACTGGCAAGGTCATGATAATTCCAAATGTGTCTATTGTGCAGAAGCTATTAATGAGCTCACTCATTCGCAGGGCAGATTATACTAAACAGATGATATGAATTTTCCCCATGATGTTTAATCTTTTAATGTCAGTAGATGATTACAGGTACAGAGATAGTCTGATTCTTGATGAGTAAGTGGAAATACGTACACATGCCCAATTTTTTTCTATTCAGCTTTTCTGTAAAAGTGTATGCATGCATCAGAACTTGTTGTGTGCAAGAGATTGAAACTGTGAACCAGCTGACACCCCTATTTTCATAATCTCTAATAATTTTAATCTCTATTTTGTCTTCGGTCAGTTGCCTCATCTCAACTGATTACTTAAAATGAAGTCACAGTAATTAGTTTGCTTTAGATTATTTTGTCTGATTGTAGTCCAAGTAGCAAGAGCCTGGTTTTATGTCTTTGAGATTATCGCAGCCCTCGGATACTGCTGAAGCATTAGTTAAGCTAAGAACGGACTGGATGGTTAAACAACAGCTAGCATCAAATTAACGTTTTACCAAGTGCTTGGCTGGCTGAATCAGAGGCCTTATGATAGAAATGCAACCTTGTTCTATTGTGGGACAGACTTCTCTTTTACAGTAGACAAATACTAAATGGATGTTCCAGAGACCCAAGTGAGTTTTGATTATTTGCACTATTTTCCTTAGGTGAAATGGAAACTGAAAGTCAGCCAAAGAGACTTTTTCAAGGAACAACCAACATGCTTTCTCCAGATGTTACACATCTGACAGATCTCAGTTCATGGTAAAATATTTCATGTGCCCTGAAGTGCCAAAACAGGGAATGTGCAAATGTGCATTTATCACAAGCTTTCTTCTTTTATTTTTTTTCCAGAAACAAAAAAATCTGTGTAGCTTGCATATGTGTATTACTGGGAACCATTCCTGTGGTAGTGCAGTGTCACAATGTTCTTGCTCCTTTGATCAATTCTTTCTGAAGTAGACTCTAGTCTAGATTTTGTGTAGCAAAACTTCTATACTGAATGTAACTGTCACAAATCCCTGTTGGTTCATAAGCAAAGTTACTTTTCCTCATTGATGCTTCATTGTTTCAGTGCGTGGTGGACAGTGGTTGTATAGTATCAGTGGTACTTACTTGAATACTCAGAGCATGTGTAGGAATAATTCCTGCAGTTACATAGTTCATATTGACACACTCCTCATTTTTAGTGTTGTCGTCTGTCTCCTGTGTTACAGTCATAAAAAGTGGATTTCTTTTTTTTTTATCAAGAGTCAGATACTAAGTATTCTAAGATATCAACTCTGTATTAATAAAATTTCTGTTTACCTACAGGCTTGATGCTGCCTAGAAATACTTTTTTTTTTTTTTTTTTTTCCATGTTGCTTCCAGCTAAATTGCAAAAGCATCAATTATGTGCCCTCGGGAATCTTATATCAAGACTTCAAAGTCCAAACACAGGAATTCCTTCCTTACAAGGGAGAAATAAGTTTCAAAATCTTTCTTTGAGTAGTGGAACATTAAAGACTGTACTATGTAACTAATGACATCTTTGCTGCATTGCTGATTAGATTCTAATTATTCCTTTCCTATAACCTTTTAAGGTTTTATGCTCATTAGTTGTCACCTCTTTCTATGACTGATTAAAATCAGAGTCATAAGTTATTCTGCATGTTAACAAAAACGCAAATAATTCTGCTTCTCATTCCCATGAGGAGCACGAATATGTATACAACATGCTACAGAAAACAAAGGAGTCTTCAGGGCTGCCAGTCTTGCAGTAAAGACTGAGTGGTAGTATAGGTCTCCTACATCTTCTCTACAAAGGTGAAAGTACATTAGCTTTGTAATCAAAGTCCTAGTGCCTGTGTTACTAAATAACCTTTTTCTTTTTCCCCAGCCTGTCTTCAGATATTCTTGATGGGAGTAGCAGCAGTGTTGGCTCCTCCTCCGACTCCCTGACTAAAGGCAGCATAACCACAGAGTCTCCAGTAACATGCTCAAATTCATGCTCTTCATTCATTTTGATGGATGATCTCTCACCTAAGTGACTTAAGTTCCGAGTCAGTGTCTGGCTGTGCTGTTCCCTCCCTGTACACTTGTACAGAGAAACGAACTCTGATCCGTGAACCATTAACACGAGGATTATTAAAAGGAAAAATTATTGTAACTGTAATCCTTGGCAACTTTCCAGTGAGTTTGATTTATCCATTTAATGGACATTGTAGACCATATTAATGTCTGGTTTTGCGAGTTTATTTTTTTAAACAACGTCTGCTCAGATTATACTAACTTTTTGCTTTCAGGAACTTGCATACACTTTTTGATTCCAAGAATAGGTATCTACCTATTAGTGTTGCAATTTTTAGGAATATACTTCTATTGTTATCGTGGTCACTATGTCTAGGGAAATTATTTGGTTCGGAAGGATTTGAAAATACTAATTTATTCTCTGGCACTTCTACTATTGAGTAAAACTATTCTCCTTGCTTTTTTTTTTTTTTCAGTCACTAGCCTCAAATTCTCTTATGGGAGGAAAAAAAATAAATCTTAGTGCTGCTAGTCATTTTTATTATAAAAAACCATAGTGGGTGTGGAAATCTCACTCTGTTACATTAAAAAAAATCCAAACAAACACAACAAAATAACTAATGACTGGCACTTTTGCCATTGGTGAAGGAAAAACAACACTCTATGAACACGATTAAAATAGCTGCATAGTTCTCTCCCCAGAACCTTGATCCTACAAATTGCATGAAATAAGGTCAATATTCAGCAAGATTTGGCCGAGCAAAATGAATTCACGCCTCGATCTAAGACATACAGTGCAGATAACTAAGTTATTTAAACTACTGTGTAGGAGAACCATGTATGGCACCATCGATGTCTCCTGTGGCATTGAGGTCATAGGTATTTTTGTGCCTTAGGGGACATTGTTACAAAATTATGGAATGTAAACCAGAGGGGTGGGTGGGAAAAGTCCTTTGTGTACAGGTTGTTTATAGAGTGCTTACCAGAATCTGTCATCAATGCCGCTTTCCTTAGCGTTCCTCTCCGAGGTGTGTGTGCTCCGTTGCAAGGTGCTGTGGGCAGTGCCATCTCTGCTGTGAGGTGGCAGCCAGGGTCATACCCTTTGCAGCCGCTGTGTACGGCGTTCCTACTGGTGTTGGTCACGAGCAGGGCAAGCAGCCAAGTCAGCATTCAGTTTCTAAGGAAAGACTTAAAAAGTTTGGATTGAATACGAGCTCTGCAAATTGCTTGGCTAAGGTGTTAGATCTGAGCTGTGAGTAGTCTCGATACAGTACCTTGGTCAGTCTGAGGTCAGATAATAGATATTTTACTTTTTAAAGACTTTAACGGGGCAAAAATAAATCCGTTTGTAATCTACTGTGTTATGCTATTTATTATTTATAACTATGTAAAAAGTCTGGTGATGAATTATAGTATTTTTTTATGATTGAATAAGTTTTTTATGTTCAGTAATTGCTGGCTGGTTTGTATTTAATACACAACATTGTCTGCCAGAATCATAAGCTTCCATTTATGAATGCTTGTAACATAAATTCTTTTGTTACCTAAAAGTACAACTTCTGATCTTTCTGAAAGAAAATAGCACTGAACTTAAACTAAGCTTATGTGCTTTAAAAGTGAGCACAACCTCTGGCAATACTGTCTGGCTACAAAAGGGGAGGGGGAGAACCATAGGGTTTTTTTTCTGTTCTGAAAAGCCGTTGAGTTTCCAGAAGATGTGTACATACCAGATTATTTTTAAAAGTGTTTCCATTAAATTGTAAGAAGTACCATAATAGGCCGGCAGCGGCACTATTTGTATGATCATTTTCACCCGTGGAGCATTAGTTCCCTGCCTCAAATAAATGTGCATATTGTAAAATATTGTCCATTGGTGCCATTTTTAAATGAGCTCTACAGTATTGAATGTTAATTTTATTTGTATATGCACAGTGCTATTTCTTGACTTTTTGATGTCTTAAATCGCTTAATTATTTTTTTATTCGTGCTTGTATCTTCTTTGCCTTCTTGAAGCTAAAAGAGGGCTGCTTTTACTTTTGCAAAATATTGATAAACAGTCTGTGATAAAATTCAACCTGTTACCTGTGCCCCGGTTTCATTATACTGTGCTTTTACTGGTACTGTGGTTTAGAAATCTGAACAAGGGGTGGCAGGAGGGGGAAACCTATTGCATGCTTTCCTAAACCTGAGAAGAGCTGTTGCTTACTTTTGGCTGACTTACCTGTACAATTGATGTAATCCAGATTTGTTTGTTAGTGGAGAGTCTTATATAAGTGCTGGCCTTTGTAAACATTAGAATGTAAGCTTCATAAAGCAAACGCACAAATATTCACTCTTGTTACAGCATTTTTTTCAGTGTTCTGGCTCTTCTCCACTCCTAGAAGACGCTGCTCTTTTATAAAATATATCCATAATACACGTGCTCACCGTGTCTGTTGTTTCAGAATGAATGTCATCGTGTAATGTAACAGGTCCCACCTTGGACCCCGCTCTGTTTCACACACGCGGCTGCTCTAACACCACTTGTTCATTTCAAGATTAAGTTTTCTAATAATCTGCTGGCCGATACTTGCTCTTAACTGCATGTGAGTTGCTGCTGCTTACTGAATCAATTCTTGTGGTGTAAAGGTGCTAGCACAACGTACTCTGGCTACAGCTGAGGGGAGGTTGGTCTGGATTTAACGGCCTAGATTGTAATAAATTCAATACCAGTTTGAGGAAGAAAGCCAGCTAGTGCTGGTAGTCACTTTAATATATCTCTTGACATGCTTAATAACCGGGTTTTATTACTTCATCAGACTCATTTGTGCTGAATGGCCCTGATGAGATGGAGAATTTCTGTCTCTCCTCCCCCACCGTTTTTTTTTTTTCCCTTTTTTTTTTTAAAGCCAGGAACCCTTAATGCATATTGACTGCAGAGAATCACCAGGCATGACTTACCTTTAGTGTTGTAACTGTTGAGAAGAAAGTTAAAATACCAGCATAACTCGAGCAGCATTTTAGATGGAGTATTTTTAATATGTTAATCAGTGCAGCACTATGATGCTGGTCTTTGTACAGCTCATTGACTAGCACTGCCTTCAGATCCTGTCCGAAGCACTCGCAATCCTCATTTCATGGGCTTAAAATGCTGGAAGGATTTTACCCATGGCTTAGAGAAATGTGTGTGTCAGCTGTGGAACTCTCTGTTTTGATAATATCAAGTGTTCTGAATCAGGAAATGGATCACAGTGGGCATGCTTCATTCTCCTTCATTGAATTTCAAATTGGGGATCACGGGCCCAAAAGCCTGTACTTAAGGGGCTGTTTTTCTGACTGTATGTGATTAAATACTTTCTTCAACAATGAAAATAATTAAACTGTCAGTGGGTGAGGATGTACATCTGAGTCCTGCAGACTGTATGGGAAAACTCATTCTTGAAATGCACCAGGAAAGCTAGACTGTATGAAAAGAGTGAAATAGGATTTTTATTATTTATTATCATGATAAAAAGAGAGCACTCCAAAGTTTAACAACTCAAAATGCTAAACCCATTTTACGTGTAAGGCTTCACCTTGGCCCATTTCTCTAGGCAGAACCACACTGGGGGCTGTATGCAGAGGTTAACTTGAGCAGGCTTAGGCGGATTTGAACTCTCGTATTCTGGTGCACAAATACAATAGAGTAGTCTTGGGAAATTAATTTCTGCAAATATTCACATTCTTATCTGTAGACCCTGCTAATATATTGTGTGACAACAAAGACGAGAACTTGTTTTTCCTGGAGGAATTTCATCTGCATATAATCTTCCTGGTAACTTCATAATAAAAAAACTTTGCATTAATATGGGTTCAAATATTTCATGAAGTCATAGGACTGTTTCATTTGCTTTTTTGGAGTAAAGGCCAAGAAATATTTTTGGAGCTATACAAACTGCCTCTTGTATTCCAGGAGGCTATTATATAAATGGCAGCTGTCCATAGTAAGTGGAAAGGGACTTTGCCTACCCTTCGGTATTTCAGTCTCTCTTGAGATCTGCTAAATAATCCTTAGCAAAGTCAGTGACTGATGTAAGATGGGTTACTGAAGGTACCAGCTGACCCCATGAGAAGGATGTAGTAACTAGCTCCTTTGATTATAAATAAAGAGCCTTAGCCCTGAATATAGGCCTAGCTTATCAACTAATTTTCAAATGAAGAATGCATTTTTCAAGCAACTGACACTTTGATGAGGGTCTGCACTGTTCAAACTTTGAGGAAAAGACCCCTTGTCAGCAAGTCTAAGACTGTTTTGCTCAATCCATCCCCAAGAGTGAGCTGTGCTCATCAGTCAAAATTAGAGGTGCAGTTGCCTCAGTTTTAGCCCTCTTTGGAGAGTGCAGGGTGTTGGTGGTTGGGTTTCTTTCAGGGCTGGCTATCTAATTCAGGGCTAGTACCTTTGTCATCAGGCTAAAATCAAAAGTAGTTGTTGTTTTAGGGCAAGTCTGTTTTCTAAGAGATTAAATAGGCTGCAGAGCTGGTTTAAGCACAATAGCCTGGGTTTGCTTCCTGCTGCAGATGCAGTGTTGATGTGAGGGGGTATAGTGCCTGGGCTGCTGGCTCGGCACTGCCATTCCCATAAACACAAATGCACCCAACTTTCACTTTTAACTTGTACGTGTACCTCAAGGCTATCCTTTTTTATTAACGCACCGGGCACTTGACGGAAGTCTCTTGTTTCAATCCAAACCATTTTGCATTAAAGCTGCTTTTTATTACTTGCTTTTAGATCTTAAAGCCTTTTGATATAGGGCCTATTGGGCCTTAGTTTTGAGTCTTGCCTCTGATTAGCATGCCAGGACCAACATTTTCTTTTTAAACCTGGAGAACTTTGTTTTGTTCTTCTTTCATTATAAAGTTTGGCAATGCAAAGTCGGTAGGTTCTTGCTATTAACAAAGAATGCATGGTAGCTTTGGTGATCAGAAAAGATTGTGGGCTTTTAAAAGAAATAAGACCCAAACACACAGAACAAAGAAATACTTGGGTTTAGTGAATCAAATTCTCTGGTTTGATACCAGGATCTTTTTTTTTCTTTCCTTCTTTATTTTTTTAAATGCAGGCAATAGTCTTTTGAACATATCATTAGAAACAGACACAAAATCCAATGTGCTTTCACCCCCAAATGCTTCTTCTTCCTGTAAAGTAAGAACTTATTCCTGAAGGACCACAAGTTTGGTCCATCTCTAGCAAACAGAGGGCACGGCCCATCTCGATCTCTGCAGAACAGTCCTCTGTGATTCTGCAGGCCCATTCGTGACACCAGGCTGTCTGGAAGTTCCTTTCTGTCCAAAAAGATTCATTTTATACTGTACAGTAATTCTAACACCTTTAGTCTCCTTTAGCTTGTTTTCTGGGGGCCATGAGGGTTTTTTACCTTTTATACAAGTACAATATTATTTTCTGTTAGTTAGTGTAAATTGACAGCCTTACTAAATAGCTGGGGTGAAATTCCTGGTGGACTTTTGCAGGTCTCATTTTGTAGTATAACAGTTTGGGATTTTTGATTATTTTCAGATATTTTTTTTTTCCCAGATAGCATTTTTCAGTTTTCTGGAAGAATTATCCATTGTATTTTAATCATTCTGCAAGGCATTTGGATATAGTTTCTGCAGAAGTAACTCCTATTTAATGACATGAGTCAAATGAATCTTGGAGACAATGACAGGCATTTGTTTTTTCAGAAGTTGACTGGTTTAACCCTTGCATCACCTAAAGAACCCCCTCCTGCATTCTGCTGCAGTCCTCACTGCTTTTGAGCTTTCACCAAAGTTAAGTTAGTTGGCAGAAATGCCAGGCTATTATTTGCATTGGGGTAGTTTGTAAAGCAGAATTATGAAAACCCTATTGTGCTAGAACAAAAAGGTTTTCCTTGCCCCAAATAATTTGCAATTTAAATTTGCCATGAGAACTGTCATGGTTTATCAATGCAATGCACGGTCAACAAGTTTTCTCAGTATGAAAAAGTTAGGATCTGTAACATGCAGGTGGGAAGCAGGTGGTATAAAACCTATTGGCCAAAGTAGATTAAAAAATGTAACTGAAGTTAGCTAGTTCAGAATCTAAATCTGAATGTTGGATCTGGCCTCTGACAAAGCAAACCTTTTGCTCTACAAAGCCCTAAAATTTTGGAAAAAATCAGCTGCTGCCATGAACTTAGCAGCTCACTCTCAACCCTAGTTAAGCGTTAATATTTTTCTGCTTTTGACCAGAACCTCCAAGAATTTAGAAGAAAAATAGATGTGAAAGGGGGAGCTAGAATAAAAATGCCTCTGTGCTTATGATGTAGGAGTATTGTTTTGAAAAATGATACAGAGAAGAAAGTGCAGAGAGCTGGGACAAATGTGCTTTAAATAAGAGTTGAGGATGGGCTACGTACAGTACGTGTAACATCTTGTCTGTCTGCAAGAACAGCCTGTGAAAGAAACAGCTTTGTGTGGGAGAAGCTACATCAAAGAGCCTGGAAGAACTAGCACTGTAATAAGAAACATTTGCCTTTTGAGGATTGTTATTGCTGCTGGTCACTTTTTTTGTTTGTTTGGGTTTTGTTTGTTTGGGTTTTTTGTTTTGTTTTGTTTTGTTTTGTTTGTTTCTCCTTAATTTTTTTCACCTCCTAAATTAAAATCCAACAACATGAGTGGTGTGAGGCAGCATGGGTAGGGTGGGCTAGATGGGAAATAAAGAGGGCTAGCAGAATTGGTGTGGACTTGTGCAGCTTCCCTCCCACCCCCTTTACACTGAGTTTGCATCAGCCTTGAAGGACATAGTTGCATTTGCTGGCCAAACAAAGTAAGGCTGAATGCTCAACCTGTTGTCTTCAGCTGCACAGTTACTGAACAGCATTGGTAGTTTCCATCAAACTCGTCCTAGGCATCAGTGGGCAAAGCTTTTCAGGGGTTGAGAGAGTAAATGACAGAGGAATTGAGGGTGTAGCAATGGGACAAAGATTCCCAAAAAGCTGTGGGTGCAGTGGAAGAGCATGGGGGACCTGGTGGGACAAGGGACTGTAGATAGAGCACCATAGCAGAGCGGGAGGAGGAATGTCACATAGCAGGAAGGAGATGGCATGGTGTGACATGGCAGGTGGCTGGTACACGAGCTTGGTGTGGAGAAAGTGATGTTTTTCCTGTGCTTCATGGTTATCATTGTTGCCAACAGAAGGTTCACGCTGAAGGAGTTGCGTTATAGCTGTATGCAGACAGCACAGCAGCCATGCCACAGCCACATCTGACAGGTTGCACTTACTGGGGTTTACCAGCTATTTTTTGGAGAATGCCTGAAGTTTTTCAGTCTTGCAATAAGGGATTAGCAATAAGGAATACCGTGCATATAGTACTTACGATGAGCATAAGAGGCAGTACTCAAAATGTGTATCTATCTGCTGGGTGCTTTGGACCAGCTCTGAGAAGTTAATGGTGAGCTGGTTGACCACAGGATGGCGTATCGTGGCTTGCAAAGCACGGACCAGTATTTAATGAGCAGCCGGAATACTGGAGCGCGTCTGAGCTGCTTTCATCCTCTAACTGCTATTGCTAGAAACTTCTAATCTTTTCTTTCTTTTCACTTACAACATAACCTCTTCTTTTCAGAGTAAACGTTAACTTTCCAGAGCGAGTTTTGGACTTCATTATACTAATAATCTTAAAACTGATTTAAAAAAAGAAAAAAGAAAAAGAGGCAGATGCTCTTTGGTTATAAGAATAACACAGTTTCATGCTGGAGGAGACTTTGATCAAATTTACTGACAACCAGAAATGAATGAAAAGGCCCTACTCTCAGCAAGAGAGCTTTCTGGGGTATATTGCACATTGGCTGTTTTCCCAGCCCCGTGAAGTCTTTTAGAAGCCTCCTGTGGCATATGTCAGTTGGTTTTAGTGAATTGCAGTGGACAAGCTGTTTTTTTTTCCTGAAGTGCTGATGCTGCAGTGTTCCCATCAGACCGCACACAGAAAGCGTCTTTCTGTGATTTCTCTGTGTGGACACACACAGACTTGGACCTTGGAGAATTTACAGCGGCTTCAGCTTTGTAGCCTGCAGTGCAAGGGGAACATCTGCCTGCGTGGAGTGAGCCTCCCACCATGTAGCTGTGCTCCGGTGCCGTGTCCAGGTGAGTGCTTGGGTAAGGCTGACTAGGACCTATCTTGGTGTCTGCTCCTGCTTTTGACATAGATTTGATTATTTACTGAAAACCAAGGTGTAAAAATAAGCAAGCAGCAAACCTGGGCTGCGTGCTGCAGACCTGCTTGCAGAGTGACACTGCACATCTCGGAAGGTCCAACCACTGCCATTCCAGCTCTGCAGTCTAACCCAGCCTAGCGAGGAGGTGGGGGAAGATGGATGAGCCTGACTGTCTTCACAAAGTGCTCTGAGATCTCTCCATGGCACGCACTATGCGAGGGCTGAGTACTATTGACACCGTCATTGCTGGGAGTTCTGGTTTGGCCCCTGGATCAGTGACTGGCCCTGTTGTGTCTGTGCTGCACATAGTTTTGACTTGAGTTGGGAGCAGTTTCTCTGCTCTTTCATAGTTTGCCTTCTCCTTTGCACGTCTCCCACAGGAAGTGCAGATTCAGCAGGCATTGTATGCCTCAGCAGCCTGCCAGCTGCCTTGCTGAAGCTAGTTCACAATTCAAGTCACTCCTGATAAGTCTGCAAACAATGTGCAGTGATTTCTGAGCTAGATAGTGGCTGAGCTGAACTCCTCAGTTTCCAGCCTGTCAGTTGAATGAAGCTGTGCATTTACTTTGTAAAGCTCGTGGGTCAAACCTGGTCTTAACATTTTGTGCTGCATGATGTTTCATAAATTTCTTATTTGTTTAGGAATAACAGAGTGTCATTATTATTAAAGCTCTTAAATGGGTGTGTGGGGGCAAAAGAGAACATATGGATCGGTTTGGTTTCATATGAGCTAGGAACTGAACTCAGGACTTCTGATTTGCAGGTTAGTTCTTTGATCACTGGATAATTCTGTTACCCCCTTTATAACAAAGTGAAATAGCCTGGGAATAACTCCAGTGAAAACAAGAGCAATATTTTTTCATAGGCTAACTTCACGTGGCAGCCTCTGAAAGCATTAACTGAGGAACTGGCCCAGAGGAAGCAACTCCACACTGGTGGGTCATCAGCCCCAGCAGGAAACAGCAGGTCAAAGTTAGAAGGAACTTACTTAAAAGCTAATGAGTGGTGCAACAAACACTGAGAGAAAGCATGGATCAGTAGCCAGCAGAGGGGCTTGGGGTTCTCTATCTCGGTCCTTATTCCACTTGCTCTCTGTTGGCTCACATCTCTTTAACCAGAGGGATGCCAAGGTGATGATCTATCAGATAAGGATATCTAGGTGAGACTGTGCCCTCTCCTGATCTGTGTATCACTCTCCCTGGAAAATGGGGTCAGTAGGGAACACACACTATTTCATCTTGCTCAGTATGTTTGTATGAAATTAAATCCTCATAACTTTAGATCTTAGCTGGGCACATGCTATCTTTTTCAGACGTGTGTAAGGTCAGTAGTCACAAGTGTAGCAGCCTAGAACTGCAGGGTGGGTTTGACCATTCTATGCAAAAATAAGTACAATATAGTAGCAGAAGCAGGGATATATATATATATATATATATGTTCCTGCCAGATGGCAGCAGGGTTTTGTTTATATGTAAGCTTGGGGAAGGCTCACCTTGGTGCACTTTCCAAAGGGCATGAGGTCACGTTTTGAATGTATTTGTCGCTGTGCCATCCATTGGCTTTGGTATTTTCTTACTCCTCCTGTACTGTTGGAATTAGAAATTCAAGTTGGAGAAATGTGAAAGCAATTGGGCCTAATCCATTCCTCTCGATACTCCTTTTGTTTTCACTGGAGTTACTCCAAGGCTGAATTCAGCCTGTGATGAACAAAGTTGGAACTCTGGAAGTTTTGGGGATGATCATGTAACTCTGAGTCTCCTCAAACAGCTGAAGCTCCCATAAGAGGGACAATATATGATAAGTTCGGGTTACTGGATTTAGTATAGCATTCTAGTAATAAACCCTTTAGTCATAATAAGACATTATTATCCATTAGAACAATTACTTGAATGAAGCCCAACTGCTAGCTCACTTAGACTGGATGGAAAAATCCTAGCTGTTGATCTTGATTGCCAGTTAGCTGAACAGTTACTAACCATGAGCAAGTGACAAATGGTTCTGAGCCTGGTAATCCTCTTCCCACTTCCATTTCCTCTCACCTTTTCTGGAACCAACTTCTCCAGGGTTGCCACTGGTGAAACGTTGCATACTCTTCATTGTACTGACCATCTCACCTGCAGCCCAGGAAAGTCTCCAAAGAGGTTACCATCCCTAGGCCTCTTGTGGTTAGATGGGAAAAGGAAAGTGCTAGAAGCTATGAGAAGCTGCACATCACCAACAGAGGACTAGGTGGTGTTTGCTATTTTATTTTATTTTATTTTATTTTTTCTGCAGGAGGAGGACTATTTCTGTTAAGAACTAAGATGAAACTCTTCACAGATCTGCAAGAATGAACCAGTCCTCACTGCTGGTTAATTCCTCCTGTCTTCCTGTGAACTGCTGGTGAGACACAAGGTCCCCATGGTAAAATTAAGCTTTTCTTTCTTAGAGAAATAACCATTACTGTCTCCCTGGCTTACTCCATTTCATTTACTTTCTAAACAACTTAGATCACAAAGGGCTCCAGAAGGAGTGCAAAGCTTGCAAAGGAAAGGCCTCTGTCGTTTTCTCTATCTGAGAGAGTCCTGTGAAAATTGTGCTTCCTGCTCTTGCTCAGAGAAGCAGATTTATAACAAATCCCCCTCCAGTCTTCACTGTGATTTGGAGGGTGGAGGATTCACCAAGCTTGCCATGCTTGGGAGGCCAGAGTAGCTTTCTGCTGAACCATGTGAGTCCTGTATGACTAATGGAAAATCTCTCTGTCCCAGAGCCCAGCTGACACTGAGGCAGGAGATCCCCTTCTTGTATCAGCTCTGCCACGTTGGGTCATATCTCCTCTACAGCCCTTCTCAGGCAGTTTTCAGTGCCATCACCATGGTACATCCTCGGTCTTGCCAAGGTTGAGCACTTCCCTTTGGATATCATCTTCCTTCTTCACTGTGAGGGTCACAGAGCACTGGAACAGGCTGCCCAGAGAGGTGGTGGACTCTCCATCTCTGGAGACTTTTAAAAGCTGCCTGGACTTGTTCCTGTGTGATCTACTCTGGGTGATCCTGCTCTGGCAGAGGGGTTGGACTAGATGACCTTTAGAGGTCACTTCCAACCCCTACTATTCTGTGATTCTGAAATCTTCTTCCTCCTCTACTTTGTTTCTGATCCCGGGAGTGGATGCTGACTGTTCTCCCTACTGCTTCTCCTTCTACACCCTCTCTCTTTGTAGTCATTGAGCAGCAGTTATTACCTCCACAGCTGACTTCCCTGACTACCAAGGATGGTACAGATCACGCAAAGAATGGAAACAGCATATCAGGAAGGGGCATTTACAGTGTTTATTACAGCTAACTGGAAAGAGAGGAAATACTTCCCCAACTCCTTAGCTGATGCACTGGGTAATTTTTATTCTTTTTTTTTTTTTTCAACAGTTACATAATTAGTAAGCTGGGAGGAATAACCCTTTGCTTTTAAAATGAAAATAAAGCAGCTTCCATTGTTACTTGCCTTGACATTTCTCTCCACAACAAAAAATGCACCACTAATAAGCTGGTCAGTGTAAAAGTTGATGAGATGCTGCTTTCTTTAGACGTGGGGTAGTTTTAGGGAGAAGGCAGAAACTTTGGTGTGTTCCACACAGTTACCGACCACGTGGGTCAGTGGAGCAATCACCAGATAGCCAAGAAAAACTGAAAGAATAGTTAAAATCTTAGAAACAACAGCATGGAGGGATTATCACACCAAACTTGGGTTAAAGTTCATATAGCAAAGGGATCTCTGTCTTTCTAGAAACTGAAGCTCCTACTGTCAGATGTGCTGGTCCAAGACATAATCACTCCCCCAAGTTTACATGGTCATCAAGAGCGCTGTGATTTGGACAAAGACTTTTGGAAGATTTCAACACTAAATGAAGCATGTTACTGCCTAGAGTAAGCACAGAGGGGGAGGAGGGTGTATTTTCCCTTCTGTGGACATATTTCTGCAAGGCACCCAAACACAGTATAACTGTCTGGATTTATACAGCATGGGTTTGGCAGAGTTCAAAGGTGGGACCTGCTCAGCTTCCCAGTCCACAAGCCTTGCCTTCTCTGAAAGCCCAGCACTAGGTAAGCCTGTAGGCTTGTGCCTCCAGCCCTGCTGCACTCTTATTTTGTCTCCTGTTAGGGTTTTTGCTTCACT
The DNA here is from genome assembly GCA_024605025.1 of Megaceryle maxima. Taxonomy (NCBI): domain Eukaryota; kingdom Metazoa; phylum Chordata; class Aves; order Coraciiformes; family Cerylidae; genus Megaceryle; species Megaceryle maxima. The sequence continues at coordinate 38,956 of JANHGN010023962.1, read as the reverse complement.
TCCCTTCTAGCATTTGGGTCTAGGAGTTGGAGCATCTCATTTTTCACTTAGAAACTCTGTTCCTTCTAGCTATTGAGTCACCGGGGAACTGCAGATCCTAAGAGCTTGGAAACAAGAAGATTAAAAGAAAAAACAACAATGTCCAAAATTCTAATTTCTTAATTCCTGGAGGAGGTGGATAGTAACTCATGTTCTTGAATACTCTGGCTTAGGTGTGCAGCCCATTTCTTCTGTAAGCTATGGGGTTTTTTTAAATTATTTGCTTTGCACCATGAAGTACCTGCTGAAGGACTTTCCTCTATTCCCAGGTAAGTAGTAACACCTGTGGAGAAAGACTAACTGCTTTAAAAAATGAGTCAAATCTAGGTGGAGGACACAAATAAACAGCCTGGGGTGGAGAGTGGGTGGGAGTATTTTAGATTACTTATTCCTCCTCAAGTGACATGATCCCTGACTGTACTTGTTCAATTCAGGCACAAACTTTCCTGAAACAGGGAAGTTTGGGTTCTGGGTTCAGCTGTGAGAACTGAGTATCACTTTCCAGGTGGGCATCCATGCCGCTCCTTGAACAAAACCACAGTTCAGTCTTGGCCATCAAGGCACCAGATTTCTCCCTTGATGCTCTCCTTCAGCCCCACGAATGCTCCCTGTCCCAGGGGGTCTGTGACCTGCCAGTAAAGGGGCTGTTTGCAGACCTGTCTGCAGAGGCTGCTGGAAAAGAAAGCGTCGGGTGGTGCACCTCTGGGCCAGGGCCTGGCAAGTGCTGTGCATTTTTTTTTCCCTTGAACTTTGCTGAAATGCACGTCCGTACTTCAGGACCTTGAAAGGCTGCTTCTCTAATCTCCCCAGAAGGATTACTGCTGCTGGAAATCATGAGGGCTTGGACTAGCTATCAACTTTATCAGGAAAGCTTCTTTCCGGCCAAGCTAGTAAGGGCTTTGCTAAGCGGGAATCTTGGGTCGAAGCTGCTCTTCTCGTATTTCACAGATGGCCTCCATGAATGATTTACTAGCAGAGTAAAAGATTAGCCAGATTCCTCCAACTGCATCTCGAGTCATATAAAGCACTGGATTTTACTGGGGCCTAGGCAATTCCTAATTCTTTAGCCTTGTTAGACTGTTTTACAGTGACTAATTGCCCTGCACTCCCTCCCCTGAGAATCAGGTGTCTTCTGGTGAGGAACTCGGGCGCCTCGCATGAGCCTCACCCGTGGCTTTGAAACAGCCATTTCAGCAAAGGCTTCTCCATATGGTCAGGTACCCAAAGCCCACAGAGCATTATGTCTCTAGTTGTAGTTTATTGGAGAGGTTAGAATACTTCTGGGAGGGAGGATGGTAAAGGGAATGCTGAAAATATACGATGAGGTGTCTCCATAAAATTATCAAAAACTTTGCAGAATCTTCCTATGGAGAAGAGCCGTTGCTGGAGAGTTCATGTGAACAGTGGTCTGGGTGGGGCAAAACCTCTTGCTTTAATGTTTTAGCTAGTCTCCAGGGCTCGGGTGAGCTCTTCTGGGGGAAGGGAGATTACGCCATGTTTGCCTGTTACAGAGTTTCTCACAGTTTTCTCTTTTACACTTGGCAGCCTGAGCTCTGTGTCTGACTATGGCAGTTTCTACAGAGTTTGGCTCTTTTCAAGGACTGCAGTACCTATTTAGGTGTCCAAATTGGAAAAACGGGGTTTAAAGTGGGCCTACTTTTTCCCTTAGTGAGACTTGTTAAAGATCTTTCTTAAATTATTTGCCACTGGTCTTCACAAAACCAACAGATCCTGGCATTTAATCATTTGCATTACTTGAATCATGCTTTTCTCCCCTGTCCTCTAAATAAAAAAAAACAATCAAAAAAATCACTAAAGAGCTTGCAGGGATGGGTTGCCCATCAATATATGAAGTACATACACTGTAAAGTGTAAACCAATATTGGCATGTGCTGATCTCATGTAAACAGTCCTTGGTTTATAGCAGTCAGAGATGAGAGCTCTGAGACTCGCTGGGGGAATCAACCCCTAGCAGAAATGTTTAAAATATTTGGGGTTTGGCCAAGAAACCAAGAAAAGAGTTTTTTGTATTCTCCTTTTTCTCTGCTGTGATCTCCCCACATACAGCACTAAAAGCTACATAAGAAACGATGAGAAGAAACAGCCCTGACAGTCTTGTCCCCAGGGCATCAAAAGAGGTGGAAGATGCTCAGTCTGCCCCATAAGTACAGAGATAATAAAATATGCCACTTTTCTGATTTGTTCATCACCATTTATATGCTGAACCTACCCTCTGACGGTTCCTTTTTGGTAGAACCTATGGCATAAAGGAGACAGAAGCAGCCCCTGGAGTCTCCTTGATATAAGCTCCCCCACCACAGTTCTTCAAGGCTAAAGTTTTGCCACAAGCTATAGCAGGGTGAGGGAAAAGCCATAAAAAGTACAGGAATGCAAAATTCCATCCACTTCTTAGTGAAGCTGGAAATAAAATGTGCGAGTGCATTTCCAGGATAGAACATAATCTACCATCAGTTGTGTCTTGTAGAAATGAGCTGTGAGTTGGCATCTGTTGTATATACAATTTTTTCAAGCCTATCAGTTAGCGAAACAAATCCTGCAGTATTTATTTTGAGATGCATTGTGGGGAGGACATAGTCAACTTGACCTGCAGGAACAAAATATTATGACTAAACATCACTTTAAAAGCAAATGTGATCCTTTGATGTTTAAAAGAAAAAAAAAAAAGGACAAAAAAGAGAGTATTTGTCAAGCCTGTGTTTATGAGGGCAATGCCAAATCTCAGAGGATTACTCACCATGGCAATTTTTGAGGATATTAAGTCAATCACCCAGATTTTATCCATAGACTGCCAGACCAGGGGGTTCCCTGGGATTGCCTGAGTGTGATCCCCTGACAGTGACCATTGAAGGTCTTGGAGCCATGCAAGACCCCATCAAAAACTGTGTCTCCACTTCTCATTGCCAAAGCAGATGGGGCCATTGATAAAGGTTTGAAAACACACTGTCAAAGGTGGAGCAATTAGCAGGAAGAATTCAGAGCCATGAAAAGAGATGTAAAAGTGAATTTCCTTGATTTTTGAATATCACTCTTGTTATTTTAAATGTACAATCTTTTTGACAGATGCACTGAATGGCCACCTGGGATCCTGACCTCTTATGCTGAAAAGGCACCAGGCCACGATTCCAGCCTTCTGTTGTGCATCCCATGTCTGTGTGCTTGGAAATATATGTTGGCAACTTGGGGACAGCTGTGCAGTATACTGCTATAAAATGTTCCTCTTCCAATGCTCTCTTGCTTTTCATTCTATTCCTCTTGGAAACTGTTATTGCCAATGCAACAGCAGATCTGCTCCTACAGAAAGGGCTGTTCTCTGCATGCCTGTCCTTATCCATACACAGAGACTGAAGATAACCCCTTCCAAAATCAAACAGGAAAATATAAATTGCTAATGAACTTACAACATTACTTAAAAAGCTTATTTTGCACCAATTTCTATTGCCCTTTGTCAGGATCCTGTCTGATCATAGCTGGGAGTGCAGCAGCCCCAGCTCATGTCCAGCATAAGCATGATTGCTCGGCGCAGAGACAGGCGAGGGTAAGAGAGGAAACAGCTGTGATCCCTTGTTGGAGCATTTGCTCTTATTTATCCCTTTAGATGTATCCCGGTGTAAATAATCTTTCATATCACTTTACAAAGTGATTGCTAAGTGGGATGGAGGGAAGGAATTCTGTAATGCAGTAATTTCTGTCTTTCCTCTTTATTTTCCTGCTTGGTCATAGAAAGAAAACCTGGCTGGTTATAATTTGAAAGTATTTGTAGTGGTGATGGCATAACAGATATGAAAGTTCACAGGACTCTGGCAACCATGAATGTATCAAGTATTTCAGACGAACAAATTAAAGCTGCCTGTAAAGGATTCCCATTTGTCATGAAAAACCCACAATACCATGGAACAGCTGTTTGCCTGGGATCTGTATGTCAGATGTAAGGAAGCAGAACAGACGTGTGCTCTGTTGTACACAGGCCATAACCCCAGAGAAAGGTAAATCACTCTTTATAAGGAATAACATCACATAGAATTAACAGTTTCTATAAAAGATGTTTTTCAGGTTTTGCTCCCTATTTGACATGATCAAAAGCATGGCTTAAGATGAATAAATCATGGTTTTTTAATAATCTAGTGCTCCAGTAACTTCCTCTGGAGATTGATTTGGTGCTGCCACAAGCGTGGCTGGATAGCCAGTGGGGTCTGTTTTGGCAAGGAGCACTCTTGGTGTTGTATAACAGCACAAAGGGGAAGCAGGTGGCAAAAGTGTCCTGGGAGATCATAGAATGGTTTGGGTTGGAAAGGACCTTTATTATTGTCTACTTCCAGCTCCCCTGCCATGGGCAGGGTCACCACCCACTAGACCAGGTTGCACAAAGCCTCATCCAACCTGGTCTTGAACGCAGACAGTGTTAAGGCATCTATGACCTCCCTGGGCAACCTGTTCCAGCGTCTCATCACCCTTACACTGAAGAACTTCTTCCTAATTTCTATTTTGAATCTACCCTCTTCCAGTTTGAATCCATTACCCCTCATCCTTTCACTACAGGCCCTCGAAAAAAGTCCCTCCACAGCTTTCTTCGTAGTCCCCCTTGAGATACTGAAAGGCTGCAAAAGACCTTATGTCTCCACAGAGCCTTCTCTTATTCAGGCTTAACAACCCTAACTCTCTCAGCCTGTCCTCAGAAAAGAGGTTCTTCAGCCCCCTCATCATCTTTGTCACTCTCTTCTGGACCTGCTCCAACAGGTCTGTCCTTCTGATGTCAGGGGCTTCAGAGCTGGGCACAGTATTCCACATGGGGTCTCACAAGAGCAGAGTACAGGGGCAGAATTACCTCCCTCAACCTAATGGTCATGGTTCCATTGATGCAGCCCAGGATATGTTTGGGGCTTTCTGGACAGCACTCGGACATTGTTGGCTCATGTTGAGCTTTTCATCGACCAGCACCCCCAAGTCTTTCTCCTCAGGGCTGGTCTCAATCCACTCATCAACAAGCCTGTAGTTGTTCTTGGGACTACCCCAATCCAGGCGAGGGACCTTGAACTTGGCATTGTTGAACTTCATGAGGTTTGCATAAGCCCACCTCTCCAGCCTGTCAAGGTCCCTCTGTATGGCATCCCATCCCTCCAGCCTGTTGACTGCACCACTCAGCTTGGTGCCACCAGCAAACTTGCTGAAGGTGCTCTTGATCCCTCTGTCTGTCATTGACAAAGATGTTAAACAGCACTGGCCCAAATACCAGCACCTGAGGAATGCCACTCAACACTGGTCTCCACTTGGACATCGGGCTGCTGAACACAACTCTCTGAGTGCAACCATCCAGCCAGTTCCTTATCCACTGACTGGTCCATCCATCAAATCCATGTCTTTCCAATTCAGAGACAAGAATGTCATGTGGGACACTGTCAAACACTTTGCACATGTCCAGGTACATGACATCAGTTGCTCTTCCCTTATCCACCAACACTGTAACTCCATCATAAAAGGCCACCACATTTGTCAGGCATGATTTGCCCTTGGTGAAGCCATGGTGGTTGCCACCAATCAACTCCTCATTTTCCATGTGCCTTAGCACAGCCTTCAGGAGGATCTGCTCCATAATGTTGATGGGCACAGAGGTGAAACTGGCTGGCCTGTAGTTTCCCAGGGCTTTTTCCCCTCTCTGAAAATGGGGGTTACATTTCCCTTTTTCCACCGGACTACCATGACTTTTCAAATATGATGGAAAGTGGCTTAGCAACTTCATCCACCAATTCTTTTAGGACCCATGGATGGATCCATTGGGTCCCATGCATTTTCACACCTTCAGGTTCTTTAGATGGTCTCAAACCTGATCTTGCTTACAGTGGGCAGATCTTCCTTCTTCCAGTCCCTGCTTTTGAATTCTACAACTTGGGTGGGGCAGCTGGAGCCCTTGCCAGTAAAGACTGAGGCAAAGGCATCATTGAGTACCTCAGTCTTCTCCATATCCCTCGTGATCAGGTCTCCTATTTCCTTCCATAGAGGGCCCACATCTTCCTTGGCCTTCCTTTTATCACTGATGTAAGTTTTTCTTGTTGCCTTTGATTTCTCTGGCCAGATTTAATTCTGTCTGGGCTATAGCTCTCCTAACTTGATCCCTGGCTGCTTGGGCAAATCCTTTGTGTTCCTCCCAGGCTACCTGTCCTTGTTTCCACTCTCTGTAGACTCCCTTTTTGTATCTAAATGTGTCCTCATTGAACTAAGGATCTTGAATTCCACAATTCTGTGGTCACCACAGACAAGGCTGCCCTTGAGCTTCACATTAGCCTCTCCTTGTTGGTAAGAAGAAGGTCCAGCATAGCACTTTTTCTTGTTGGTTCCTCTACTACTTGTAGAAGTAAATTGTCATCAATGCATTCCAGGAACCTGCTGGATTGTTGGTGCCCTGCTGTGCTGCCCTTCCAACAGATATCAGAGTGCTTGAAATCCCCCATGGGGACCAGAGCTTGTGAACTCAAAGCTGTTCCTATCTGTCTATAGAGGGCTAATCACCTCAGTCTTCCTGATCAGGTGGCCTGTAGCAGGCCTTCACTATGATATCACCTTCCCCTGCCTTCCCTTTAACCCTGACATTGGATTCTGAGTCTTTACTCACCTCAAGTCACTCTGTCTTTTTATCACTCCCTGTATCAAATAATTCAGTGAGTTTTCATTTGAAAATCAGAATGAAAAAAAAAAAGTTCAGGGCTGAAGCTTCACTGAGCAGCTGGAAACAAGCTGTGATGCTTGATGGGTGAGCTCCTGGGAAATCTCCGACTGTCTCGGTGCACTTTTATTTTTCACATGGTATCTTTGGGCTTAAGTGTGACCAGGTTTTGGGGGAGGCGTCACACAAGGGTCTTTTAACCAGCCAGAGGTACCGCCGTGAAGCTTAAGGAGGAGAAATAATCCCACCTGAGCTCCCCGTGAGCCTCCCTGGTGGTATATTTTTAGTGATGACTCTTTTTAACTAATTTCTTCAGGAAATTCTGCACTGAGCTTCCCACTGTGTGGGTACGTAACAAGGGCAAACACATCTGCATGGAAGAGTTTACCTAACATAAATGTCCCTAACTTTGGCAGAACCACAGATTTCCTCCCAACCTTCCTACTTCTCTCCACTTTTTGGTAGTTGCTTCAAATAAATAAGACAGAAAACTTTGTAAATAAGGGATGACAAAAGTATGCAAATAAAATGGCAAGATTAACCCAAGTGTGGGCTCAGTGTGTGCAGGCATAGGAAAGTGAAAGAATATCGAATGAAGCTTTCAAAACTTTGTTTCTTTGCCAGAGGTCAATCTCCAGACACTAATTTAGCTGTTCTAGTAATGCATTTGTGTTCCTCTGTTAAGCAACACATTCCCTACAGAGCAGCTCTGGAGCAGCTGTTAGCTGCAGGCTTTCCACAGGCTGAAGTCTCTGGGTCAGAAACACTCCTATCTTCCACCAGCACACCCCCCTGATCTGCTCCACACACTGGTGATCTCTCTTCAGGCAAGGTGAGTTCCAGGTTTCAAAGTGCTTTAGTTCATCTGGCGACCCAGAAGCTGAGGTCAACTCAGCTGCTCACTGCTGCTGCCAGAGTGAGCCATCATGCCTGGGGACTCAGCACTGTCCCTTGTCACACCTCAGCTGAAGATAACACTGGCTTTGCTGCAAGAATTGTTTGGCTGCCACATGCTCACCATGAGATGCATAAGCTGCTGCTTCCATGCATTCAGACACCTTCTTTTCTTTAAGGTGGTGCAAGGTCTTCCTTTTTCAACATCTTCAGGCATGAATTCATGTGAGTGCACCCCATGGCTTGCAGAGGCTGAGACACCAGGGCTGAAGGACAATCCTGACTTTGTTGCTGCTAGAGACAGATTATTTTTAATGTAAAAGTTATTGTCTCGGGCAGCCTTAATCTCACTAGTGCACAATTTCAGAATGCTTTAAATTAAGTCTGGAGGCTAAAAGTGTGTTAGTCATTGCCCATACATCTTAGGGGAAGCAGGGCTCTCCAAAGTTATTGTTAACATTAGGCATCTGGTTTATGTTTATAATGATTTATTCAATGATGGGAGACAGGTAAGGAACCATCATGGAAGACAAACTAGAAAAGATTGGGGTTTTCAAAGCTCTGAAGTCATTGTTATATCAAAGTTGTCTGACTTCAAAAGGAATACATAATTTGATTAGATTCTTTAAACAATGTACAATGCTCACAAAGTTGGCAGATATTATTAGAGGCAGAGTTGGTAGCACAGACTGCTCTGGAGGTTGCTTGTCCCTTCTAAGTACAAGATCCTGTTCTTATGTCATGACTCTCTTTTTTCTTTCTTTTTTTTTTCTTTCTTTTTTTTTTTTTTTTCTTGAGAAAATTTCAGCCAAGTACTTCAACTGTCTGTGAGAGTTGGGGCAGAGAAGAATACATTGTTTTTTTCTTTGTTAGAATAATTCAGGAAATCCTTTCTTAGGAAAGATCTAATGCTTCCATACTTTGAAATGGGGACTTGTAATCCAATGGAGGAAGATGGGCTTTGTGCTAAAGATGGGCGTGTTGCCATTGCCATAAGGATCTGACCACGGCTGTTTCAGTTTTATGAGGCTCTGAGAAAGTCTAGTTTGTGTATGTGCAGTAGGGCTTTTCAAGAGCTTAGCTAAGATTAGAGAAGAGTCTCTGCTCGTGCCTCCCAGTTCCTGACCATCACCAGCCTGCGTTAAGTGGTGAAATTGGTCTTTCCTGGTAAGGAGTAGCTCTCAGTGAGAGCAGGACTTTGGTAGGGAGAAGAGAAAGCCAGCTCCCAGCTTGCTGAAGCAGAGATAAAGACTGTACCTGGAAGCAAGAGCTGGTGGGACTGGGCAGGATGGGAAGGGTAGGCTGAGGGGTGATGCATCCGTGCTTGTTTGATCACCTCTCCCCAGTCTGACAGGGTATTAAATCACAGAATCATGGAATACCAGGTTGGAAGGGACCTCAAGGATCACCCGTTCCAGGCTTTCTTGGCAAAAGCACAGTCTAGACAAGATGGCCCAGCACCCTGTCCAGATGACTCCTGAAAGTGTCCCCTGCTGGGAAACCCACCATTTCCCTGGGGAGATTACTCCAATGGCTGATTGTTCTCATTGTGAAAAACTTTCCTCTTGTGTCCAGCTGGAATCTCCCCAGGAGTAATTTACACCCCTATTGCCTTCCTCTCCTGACAGAAAACATCAGTGACACTCACAGGCAATAATCCTCATTTCCTCCAGGCGCGGATGTAGGCAGAGGGTAACACGCCACTGCTGCAGCCACCCCAGGGCATGGAGCACTCACCCCACAGGGGAGGAGGAGGGCAGCCCCAGGTGCTCACCAGGGCATAGGCAAACATCTGGAGATGCTCAGCTCTGCCTTCAGCTGAACATACACTTGTTCATCTCTTTTGGAAAAAAAAAAGGCGCAACTGATGGGCTCAGCGGGTTCAGTTCTCCCAGTGTCAATCCCAAACTGCTGGGCAGGGGCATCTCAATTACCCTTCTGCAGCACAGAGTGAATAAATCGCTGCTACTGCTCAGTCACCTGCCTTGATTTAGAGCAACCTGCCTTCCCACTGCAGACATGGTGAAGGGATGCATGGGGCTGGGCAGTCAGAAATGCCAGCTGCCAGAGCAGCCTGGAGACGTCCAGTGCCTGCACCTTTCCTGAAAAATGCAGTCAGGTCTACATAACTATAACTGTACACAGGCATGCATTTACTTATCTTTTTTTCCCTTTTTCCAAAACACACCTTGACCCAAGGGATGACCCAGCTGGGGTTTGCCCACCTGCCAAGGAAGGAGTTCCATGAAATGTTGTGGATTTGGGGGCAAAACACTACTCATGGAGAACTTTCCAGGGCTCTGCTATAAACTCCGCACACTTTGTCCCACCAAGTTCAGCCAGCCTTGGGTGGTGTCACCTCCAGCTGTACCGCTGAGAAGGCTGCAGCAATGTGCCCTCTCCTTGGGTACATGTTGTTGGGGGGTACCAACATCTGTCAGACCTGCAGCCACCCCAGAATGGAAATAAATGATGCATGTTTTGCACTGGTGCCCTTCACCTGGGGTGAACTCTACACGTACTGACCAGCTTCTTGCTCTTTGCTCTGGCCAAAGCACCAGACATCCCTGGCCTGGGGAAGAGCATGAGGCTGGTCATGGCACACACTGGGAATGGCTCTGAGTGACATGCATGCTGTGTCACACGTATGGTGGCGAGGACCAAACCAATGCTCGGCGTGGGAAGTTTGTGGAGCTGCTGGAAGAAAGCCAACAGCCCGCGTCTGCTTGAGTTGGAAAAATGTCCCAGTGCTCGATCCACCCAACCCAGCTAGAGCGGGGCTGCTTGGCCAGACGACAGGCCTGGCTCTCTCTCCAAAGTGGATGAGTGCCAAAGGGGATTTTTAATTTCCAGATGCTTTTAAAATAAAAATAAAGACTCTGCTGTAAACTGGCTTTGAATGGATGCCTCTCCTTCAGCCAAATAGTTGCCTGATATGGGCTAGATGACCGGGCAATAAAAGCTTTCATTGCAATCTGGTGCATCGTGAGTGCTGGCGAGCCCTGTGCCGAGCTGGGCAGCCCGGCCGTGGCTCACAGGGCAGCCCCTCAGTTTTGCTATGGGGCGATTCCTCCACAGCTCCCCGTAACCCACACTTTAACCACACACCAGGCATTTGGGCATCCCAAGCTGAGATGCCTGTTTCACATAATCTCATACCTAGAGTGCAGCTGGAGGGTGCCTTGTGAATGCAGCCTGAGATGTATGCTATGGCTACAGGAACGGAAGGGACACAGCTCCCATCTCCACGCTGATGCCAGTCAGGAAGGGCCATGGTGGGGAGAGGGATGCCCAAGGTTGGCTCTGCAGGCAGAGGACCTGGCAGCCCACTGCTCGCTCACTCACCTCCTTCTGCCAGACATCACCTCCCCAAAATGAAGCTCAGCCCCTCCACAGCAGGGCTGCCTGATCACTTTATCAGCACAGATCTCGAGTAATTCCTCCCTGCTGCAGGCACAATTGCCTTTTTGGGCTGGCTGGGTTTCTCTGCGCCATGTTTTATCCTGTTCCCAGCACAAAGCTGGCACACATGGGAGCCAAGTGAGACTGGGGCAGCAGAGCCAGAGATGCCAGCATGGAGGGAGTGTGGGGTGATGCAGGGTGACACAGGGTGATATGGGGATGACTTGGGGCTGGAGCCTACATGCAAGCCCAGGTGCTGCTCTGCAGCAGGTGCCCTTGGAAAAAAAGCCAGCTTGGGCTGTTTCCACACCCCATGTCTGGCTGCATCAGGGAGGGATGGAGGACAGGCTCATTGCAAGTGACACCAGGGCTGTTTCAACAGCACTGGGGCTGGCTGGACTTGATGGTGGCCATAAGAAAACAGAGCAAGACTGAAACTCCTCCGCTGTCCTGGAGCTCACTGTTAACAGCAGAAATGACTGTGGTGGACAACTTCACTTGCCCATCTCACTGACCCAAAGGAGGAAACACAGCTACTGCTGATGGTCTCCAGAGGACAGAACCAGCCTAGTGACCCAGCAGGACCACCAAGGACCAGTCCCTTCTTCAGTTCCTCTTGTAGCTATTTTTTGTTGTTGTGATACTGCTTGCACAGAGGCAGCTTTTGCAACACATTCTCTACCTCCTTTTATTCTGCACTTCCTGTGGTGGTTTTGATCTGGAGCCAAGGCAAGCTGTTCTGCTTGATGCTTGGGATGGGGTCTTTTTGCGTCTGGATGGGGGAGCAGCAGAGGAGTATGTCACCTTGCTTCTCACCATCACCATCTGTGAGACAGCCTAGTGTGACACCACAGCCCCAGGCAGGGACCAGCCACATTTTTCCCCCTGGAGAGCAGGGAGATGTAAGGAACCATTGCAGATATTTTTGTCAGCAGCAGCACCAGCATTTTTCATGTCTCTTTGGCATCTCTATTTGGCATTATTTTACTGTGGGCCAAGGTGTTTCATGGTCCTGGTGTGACCCAGACACATGTCCAGAGCCATGAAGCCCTGCAAGAAGCAGACACCAGCCAGGAGGTGTCCCTGAACATCCCCTCCCTTGGCAAAAGCAGCTTTTGCCCCTCACCCATGGGCTGGGGCCACTGATGGAGCCAATCCGTGCAGCATTGCCAGGAAGCCAGGTTTCAGAGACATCTTCTCACTTGTGGGGAAAGCAGGGGTTGAAGGCAGCATACCCGGGTGCAAGGTCCTTGTGCTCCCCTCCTGCAGCAGAGGTGATGCCGGGGTGTGCGTTGCCTCTGCCCTGCAGCATTCTTCACAGCTCCTCTGCCTGGACATTGTGTGGCCGACGCGGGATTTCTAATCCTCGCTCCTGTCGCAAATGTCATTCGATTCCTCGTGGCATCTCACAAAAGACTGAATGGGCAGCAAGCATAAAGACAAAATAATCCTTACACTGGGAATGCCTTTGAACAGCCCTGACCTGCCTCTGCAGACATCTGCAGGCAATGTCGTGCTGCTCTCGTATGTGTCTGGAGTTTTGAAGAGGGGAGACAGGATCCTGCCTAAAATGTTTGTGTCTCAAATGCCAGAACGGGCATCTGTGTTCAGCCATGTCACTCATTTCTTCCCAACTTGTCATGCCTGGTCATTGGGTAAAAATCACAACAAATTTGCTTTTTTTTTTTCCCCCTCTTGTTTGCTTTATTAATTACTTCTCCTATTACACTGCACTCTGGCCTCAACAAATTCATTTGTGATTCTCTTGAGATACCCATACTGTAGCAGCAGATAGTAGCATATAATTATTTAACATATGAATGCTGTCAAACAGTTTAATCAAATCTGAAATTGCCCGCCTTTGTACCCTGTGCTAACTCGTTGTGACTGCAGAAAGTGAGCCCAGCTCCCCTAGACAAAGAGCAATTGCAGCCCAGTTCTTTGTCTACTCTCTTTGCATAATTTCCTGAACCCTGCCCTGTTCCACCTGCTCACTAATGTTAAGCTTATTTATGGATAATTTATATGCAGCCCACTGTGCAAATGCACCCTGGTAAGGATTTTGTTTTGGAGAAGCTATGGGAACAAGCCTCTTGCCACGCATGCTCCCCTCCAGTTTGTGAGGCCTGAAGTCTGAATGCTTCATCAGCACTTCCTGAGCCTTTCCTGAAACACCAACAGCTTTGGTCCTCACACTGGTACCCCCCGCACCAAGCTGCTGGAAATTCTAAAGCTCATTTAGGGGGATGGGGGATGAGTTGCAAATCTTTTTGTTGTTGTTTGTATAATGGAGATGGTGGCACGAGGGTTTGGCGGGATGCTCTCCACCCCAGCTTGCCAGCCACGTCAAGCAAAGGGTGTTTCTGTGGTGCTCATAACCCTGACCTTGGGGCTGTCAGAGGAAGCGCGCGGTTCCTGGAAAGCATTGTTCCCGTGTTTGTTTGTTCCGCATCCTCCCAGTAGAAGCAGAATAAAGGGTAGCATACAGGAGCCGCCTCCCACAGAGGAGACCCGGGTGGTCAAACAGGACTGCATGCCCTGGCTGAGCCCCCACGAACCTCCCTGGGCACAGCCAGCACGAGCACTCCTGCCCACGCAGCAGAGCTGGCACATCTTGCTGCTGGTCCGTGAGTGAGCAGATGCCTGGGTGCGTGGTGGTGTCCATTGGCCCCAAAGGCTCATCTGTGAGGACAACAGGCAGAGCTTCACTGCTGGAGGGTCTCAGGTACAAGCCCAGTGCAGCTGAGAAGCTGAAGTGATGCTGCCACATTCAGAGGAGTGCTCTCCCAAACAGCCTCTCCAGTTGTGCCTGGTTTGGTCCAGCACACTTTGAAACATGAACAGAACCTCAGGACCAGCTGAGCTGATGCTGGTTGTGTTGCAGGAAAACCTCAGTGCCAGCTCTCCCCTTGCACTCAGCCTTTAAGGTGCCTGTTGCCATCCTGACATGCTGCAGAGCACACTCCCCAGAGGTGCCTACTTGGCCTGTGCTCAGGGGCTGCAGGTCACCCGTCCCCTTTCGCCCAGAGCAGAGCGAGCCCCCGCAGCCACCCCATGGGGAGCAGCTACTGCAGGCCAGCAGTAATCAGAAGCAGGGCTGCCAAGCCAGAAGCGAAAGGGTGTCTCCTGTCCTGCTGCAGGGATGGATAGAAATAACTTGTGCAGCCTCTGCCAGGGTCTGAGCTGCCTGTGACAGGACTGATGGTGAGCCCCAGGTCACTCGGCCACACTCCAGCCCATGGGCAGTGGGACTGTCCCCTGGCCAGAAGGAGCTGGCCACCCACGGAGGAGCCGTGCCAATGCAGGTCAGGCCTGAGGTGGCAGGGACATGCTTGTTAGCAACTGTCTTTGTAACTAGTCCACCAGTTCCCATCAACATCTCTGGGAACAAGGCATGCCCTGGGATGGCTGCAGCAGAGGCAGGGTTAGCCTGGAGGGGGATGTTCTCCTGCCATGGCTGATGCTGGGACACTGCAAAGGTCTTTTCCACACCAAAATCTCCAGGCTAACAACTAAACCAGGTGCAGACAGTGCTGCCAGGTGGAGTATTCCAGACACAGTGGGGTTTCCTCCAAGGCAGAGCCCAACAGTTGCCCCTCCACCCACTGGGAGGTATTCCCCACCAGCTCCCCAGGTTTGCTGTTGAAGAACCATTTAGTGTTTTTCAGTGATCCCTTCAGCCATTCCCCCAAAAGCTGGCTAGGTAACATGCCCTGTACCTTGAATGCTAATTCCTTTTGCTCACAAGGTTTTACAGCCCAGCAAGGAGCCCTGTAAGCAGCAGTATTGGTCGGAAGACCCCTTGCACCCACCAGCCCTCCAGGCTCCCCTCTCCACCCAAGGGCTGTAGGGTGAGAGTGGGTGGCAGGGATGGGACTCTGATGTGGCTGTGCCAGTGCCTGCCCGAGCTGGGGAGTATCAGCACATCTTGGCACGTGGAGCGATGCATTGTACCAAAAATAGGGCTCCCCCATTGTATTGTTACGCAAACATGTTCTGGGACTCAATCAAACTCCCTGGGATTTTCCAAGCCAACTGCCTGGGACTTCCTGGGGTCATTCCACCCAGCTGCTGGGCACACAGAGACAAAGCAGCCCTGGCAAATGGTAGCCCTGAGAAAGTGTCCTCATTTGCTGGCCTGCCCCAGCAGATGGAGGTGATGCCATGGGTCCCATTGACCTGCCACTGTGCAAAATCAAGTTTCTTTTCTGCCACTGGCATGGGCCGGGCTGCTGGCCACCCCCAACACATATCTCTTCCTGGTCCCCCAGGCATCCATACGACCACCCCCAGGGTTTCAACACAGCACTGCATGGGGTCTGCCAATGCTGCAACTCCTGGGATGCTCACTCCGAGCAGGCAGAGACAAAAAACAAAACAAAACAAAACAAAAACACAACCAGCCTGTCTGCTGAGCAAAAGGTCCAGGAGGAGGAAAAATAAACACAGGAAAAGCCACAACATTCAAGAACGTTGCTGGAAACTTAAATGATGCCAATGTCCTTAAAAGCTGCTTGTGTTTGCAAAAATGCTTCAGAAATGGCATAAAATTTTAATGAAATAAAATATTAGTGAACAAGATAGTGTCACAGAGAGTATCTGTGTCTGGCACTCGTAACAGCACTGCTGATGTGGTGACCTCCAGCCACAAAGCTCCCAGGTTCCCAAATGTCCTGGTCATCTCCACTGAGAGATGGGGAAAATGAGGCACGAGTGTGCACAGTTTTTCCCACCAAAACAAGAGTGGGAGGGAACTGCTCCTGGATTCTGTCCTGGCACCCCATCCTTCCCCCTCCTACCTAATCCCCATCCCAACCCATCCCATTCCAACCCATCCTACCCCATGCCAACCCATTCCATCAGACCCCACACCATCCCATTCAATCCCATCTCATCCCACCCCACCCCTCCCCATTTCAACCCATCACAGCCCAGCCCATCCTATGGTTCTTCAGCTCCTGGCTACACTGGATGACAACTCACCATGGAGGGGACCCTCAGGGACATCCTGCTCCCACTCCACATGCTGCACCAGTGCCAAGGAAGGGACTGAGGAGTTCTGCAAGGAAAGCCTGGACTTGACCCATCGTGGCACAGCTCCTGTCAAGTATGCACCCAAAAATTGTTTTCCAGTGCAAAAAGAGCTTCTTCATGGGCTTTTTTTTTGTGTAGGGCATGAATGGGAGTACAGGGGAACTAGGAAGTCCTCTTGTTCCCAGTAACTGCTGGCCTGACGTGGACAAACGACTCCTTAAAATATTGCAAAGACTATTAAAAGTATTACTGACAAAAGGCGAGAAGCTGGGAAAATGGACTAGACCAGACTATTTTTAGAAGCAGTGGCATCTGGACAGCATGAGAGTTTCTTTGTACAAATTTAGTACAGCTGATGTTTCAACAAAAAGTTTGCTGGCTAAGCTAAAATCACCCAGCACAGCCACCTAGAGAGACAGCGGCCGGCCCAAACCAGTGACTCCAAGACAGGCAAGAAAAACCCACGTCCAAGCTGCACTCAGGGCCACCTAAAACTGTGACAAGAGGCTCCTACCCGGCAGCCAGCACTCGGGGAGGCTCTGGCTGAGGCTTTGCCTCGGTGCTGCTCACAGCGGTGGGTGGGGATGGCTCCCGTGTCCCTTGGCTGACACATCACTGTCCCTGGCAGACGTGTCATGCTGCGGTGCCACCGCAGCAGCGCCTGTGCCAGAGGCCAGCTGCTCTGCCTCAGGTGGATTGGGAGGGGGAGGCTGTGCAAAGCTTGTGGCCTAACAAACAAACACCGTCAGCATTTAAAACAGTCAAACTACTTAAAAAATAAGGTCTGGTGACTCCTGACCCTGGACATTTTTGCCTGCTTGCATTTCTGCAGCAGCCAGGCTTGGAAGAGGGAGAAGCCCTGCAAGTGCAGTACCACACTCCCCAGTAAGGGCACACGTTCATCTCGTATTCAGAGAGGCATTTAAACTGTTGAAGGACACCAAACGTTGCCTGGGATATGTTTTCTCTCCTCCCATGCAAGGAGTGAATGTCTCATACTGCTGCTGATAGATCCCTCTCACTTTTATCTAGCAACAATTTGGCTATGAAAACAGCCTCTGACTGACTCCGGGTGTGACAGAAGAAATGTTGGACTGAACCAGCAATATTTGAAGACAAGTGACACATCTGTCGCCTGCAGACTTGTCCCTGAGGAAAGCCCAGGGCAAATGATGAGGAATGTGGGGAGGCCCAGCCAGGAAGCTGCAGGGGCTGCAACCCCCTGATTTGCTGGGCAGCAGGATGGCCAGTGCAGCGTGCACTGGCCTGCAGTGTGTGCAACTGGGTGCTGTGGGTGTTGCATGAGGCCCAGGATCCTTTAGTTGCCCACCCCAAACCCAGATACTAGCCTGGACATCTGTGCACCCCAAGAAGCCAGATGGTCCCTGAGCCACCCAGCAGCAAAGTCTTTCAGTAAACCTGCATGGTTGGGGCTGATGGCAGGGGCTGGCGAATGGCAGATTTTCTCCCTGCCTGGCCCATCTCCTTCCCCATCCCTGTGGGACATGGCTCTCAGAAAGGGCTCTTACCCTGCAGATCAGGCCCCTTGTGAGATCCCTTCCTCTCTGAACATGGCAGCCCCTGCACCACTACTCCCAGTATGGCTGTGTATACAGAGATTGGTCTCTGTCCCAGCAAGGACAGTACAGGGGCTGCCCGCAGACCCCAGCTGGGGCACATCACACCACTGAGCCAGGGGTGAGAGGGAGCCCAGCCCTCAAGTTACAGTGGAGGCAGCAGGGACACTCCTGATGGCTATGTCGTGACAGTGGCAGTGAAAAAACGCTCCTGTTAAGCCCTTGCCATCTGTCTTTGCTTTACTAATACTCTTCTCTGGCTGGAGCTGGCAGCTCAAGACTTGGCTGGCTACGGACTCATTCCAAAGGTTGTTGAAGGCTATATGAGCCATGTTGCTAGGGTTGTGGGCTCCCACTGTAATTATTTCATGGAGAAAGCTCTGGTCAAGCTGTAGACACATCACCTGGACATGGACCAGGCAGCTGTGTGCAGCTGGGAGCCCTGCAGAGCCAGCACACCCAGTTTGCAGCCCGCTAGCAACAGAAGGGACAGGAATGAGGAGAGGGAACCAGGAACTGGGGGGAGGTCTCAGCACAAAATGTCCTTTTCGTGGCCTGGACACATGGTGGCCATAGCATCCCTGAGAGACCCTGTCCCCTTGTCCCCTCGCTTGGTGACAGAATGGGGAGACAGTGAAGGCGGCACTCCCCTTCCCCACACCGCGTTTGCTGTGGTTCCTGTTATTCATTGTTTGCATTGGGACAGCCGCTGGGTATTGGTGAAGACACTCAGAGCCCAGACTCACAGAGTCTCATAAATTTCAACACCAATGATTATTCATCCAGAAAACTCAGACTGGAGTGTGGTATTCATTATTTGCTACTTTTCAGTCTCCTGCTTAAAACATTCCCGGTCCAGGCACAGGAACAGCCGCCCTGTGCCCAGACAGCCAGGCACAGAGTCTGTGGCAGAGCTCACGGGCAGTGCCTTGGCAGAAAGCACTGCCCAGACCTCTTGGTGAGCACCCAGCCCATGAAGACAGCCCAGATCTGCTCGGAAACCCTCTTCTTCCCCCAAAGGAAACTCTGTTTGCTACGGTTATTAGCTCTGTCTCCATTGACAATCATTATAATAAAGTATTTATTCTCTATCTTCTTTTTACCCTGGAGGACATGATTGTGCCCCAGGGCCAGCAGTCAAATAATTCCTATGCCTGTAGACTGGGACCCCATGGAGCAGGAGTGATGTTGTACCAAGGAGATGGCTCCAGCTGATAGAGAAAGCTCCTGAGCAGGCTGGCTCCTGCAGCCAGGGGAGGGAGACTGGGTTTGCTGGGTGGTGAACAAGGAGCTGGTTTTGAGATTGAGGGACTGCTCTGCTGAGCAGGACATCAAAGCACTTTCCTTCTCTTCCCTGCCTGCATGTGGGGGAAGAGCATGGAAAGAACTGCTGCAGAGCAATGGTGCATCACTTTTCAGCCCCCTGTTTTTTCCTGTATACCCTCTGCAACGGCAGAGCTGCCACAACACAGGTGTGACATGAGCTGATAGCATGAGGAGATGCATCCAAGAGCAACCAACATCCATGTTGTTCACAGGCCTCCAGCACCCCTGCACACAGCTTGCTCCCCACGCCTGTCTGGTTCTGCGGGTCCAGTGCAAGGCACTCACAGGTGGGGAGCTGGATGCAGTGCTGGTAGCTCAACAGAGCCTGAACAGAGAAAGAAGGGCAGCAGATGCCTATCCTGGTGCCTTAATTGAGTTATCAGCCTAGACCAGAGGATGCCCTGAAAGGCCTTTTATAGGTAAGACTTTTGGATCTGCTGCCCACCCTGGTTTTGCACCCTTATGGATGCCCAGTGTGCAAGGAAGAGCTGGGCCACCCGCCCGCCTCAGGCCACTCACAATGGCAATGCTTACTCAGTTCCTGCGAGCACACTGGGGCTCTGAGCAGAGGGAACAGCAGCCCAGCCGAAATGTTATGCTAAAAATAGCCCAGTGGCTGGGTGGAAGCATGCTGTGGTTAGCCGAGGGTTTTGCATCTTTGAGAAGGCCTGTGCCAAGCAGGGTCCCTTTGCTCCCGTTATTGTCCAACCCTCTGGAGAAACCCTAGGGATTAACCAGAAAATAAATGGCTTTACACAGGACAACAATGGCTTCTGTGATCAATCTTCATGAAATGTGGTTTGGTAGCTCTGCAAGAGTCAAGCTAGCTGCCAACATGGCCCAGAATAAGTGAGAGGCTGTGATGGGGCTGCGAGGATGGAGAGGCAAAATGTCATTGCCAAGGAGCACAGCCTGGGCCACCTTGAGGGCACCACAGCATTGGGCCTGCCTGCGGCCCCAGGGAGCTGCAGTGTTGCTCAGCTCTGTGGATGCTGCAGGGGGAGGCAAATCAAGAAAAGACAAGTTTAGGAAAGTGCTGATGAGAGGAGCTCATCTCAGGGCATTTAATTCTAGCAAAGAGTCAGGATACCAACTTTGTGGGTGCTTGTTCAAGAGCATCTATAACTTACGCTGATTTGACTTGGCTGGTCGGATTTTCATGAAACTCAGTCCTAAAACCACATAAGCTGATCTCCAGTAACCAGAGTTTGCTGCTGTGGCTGCTTATGTCAAGTTAGGGCATTTGGGCTTATGGCTGAAGTCTGCATTGGACCTCACCCATGTGGCTTCTCCATACAGAACCCACTGGCTTTTCACTGTCCAAGAGGAAAATAAAGATCAAGGTGGACTAAGAGTAACGCAGACTGTCTGCCTGATTTCCCATCTGGACAGCTTTGGTCTGTGCTGATACCTGACAGTCTCCACCTGGAACCCCTCTTGTCACACTGGTGCCCAGTGTTGGACAGGCCTTGTTGGTCTGTCCCTCCTGATGCCCCAAGCAGCATCCCTGAAGCTGCCTACAAAGCCCTTTCTACAGAGGCTCATGCAAAGAAACACGAAGGAGGTGGACTAAGATTTCATAAGCAACAATTCAGTTGTTTTCTACCTTTCCAGTACCCGTCTTGGGAATCTTACCTGGTGCAAAGGAGGGTTTTCTGTGCACCACTGAAGGTTGGGCACTGGCCCAGCAGCTTGCCTGCAGTTTCAGCATCCATTGTACCAGAGACTACTGTTTCCTAGGGATGGTGCCTCACTGTCACCAAATATTATTACTGGTGGAAAAAGAAGTTTGTTGTTCACTCAAGAAAAATAAATCCTTGACCTTCTACAAGACCTGTGCAGTAGTGGCGCCGGTGACTCCTTGTGAAAGTGTGTGGGTGGGAAAACAGTCTATGCTGACTTCTCTGCTTGCTATGCGAGCTGTGTGAGATGTACAGCCTCTCAATAGATGGCTGATAAGGCTCAGCTACTCCTCTAATCACAGCCTCTAAGCCCCTAAAGAAACACTGACTGCAAGCATGGAATTAGAATCTCCCACTCATTATTTGAGAAGGACAAGCCTTTCACAGCCAAGTGGCCTCTATTTGCTTAGGGGGAAACATGTGCTTATCTCTTATTTATGTGATTTATTTCTTGAGATTAATGCATCAAATTGGCTTGCTCCCAAGCTCTCAGTAAAGTCTTGGGTTTTATGGGACTGTCCCAAACCATGCAAAGTTTTGCTGCTTGTTTTCTGCAACTGAGAGGAGGATTTTTATCTCAGTCGTAAAGCTGAATTTGGGGGTTTTGCAGATGTAAGGCAGCCAGAATTGTTTTGATCTGCAAGCAAATGATAGTCTTCTTTGAGTTCAAGGAGGGCTATTAAATTAGCCCTGTGGAGATAGAGCAAACAAAAACAGACAGAGCAAAGGAGTCAAGGGGGAACACTCCTGTTCATATAAGAAGGCACGAAAGCAAAGCAGGGGAGGCAAGTTAATGATCAACTCATTTAGGGTGTTTACTTTTACATGCCACTGGGGTAAACAGAGCCATGTCATCCGTCCAGCCTGCTCTTGTTTATACATATGCAATAACATTTATAGCTGAGCCGGCTGGACTCCCCTGGGTCTGGGCTGGAGAAGCTGGAGGGGTCTCATCTCCCACTCCTGTGTGGGACAAGCCCTGTTTCTAGGGCTCTGCTGCTGCAAATTCACCTTCCAGCTCTGTGTTTGCATCTGCACATGCTGGGAAGGCACAAACCCATCCCATAGTGCAGCCACTTGGAGATGCCCCATTGGAAATACTGGGACAACATCTTTCCCACCCGATTCACGTGAACACTTGGAGTTGTCCCTTTGTACTGCTGGGTTCAGAGCAGCAGTAGGTCCCAGAACCCTGTTGGTGCTTTACAACAGCCTGAGCACACAGAGAGCCCAACAGGCTCATCTTCGTGTGACCCAACCAACCATGATGACAGTTGGAGGAAGGATTTGAAGTCATTGGTGTAATTGACTGCAATTCATAGTTATCCTTCAAAGAAATCACATTTCACCTAAAAGATAAAGTTCTTATAAATGCTATATACATATATAAAGTTCCTATAAATGCTGTAAAGTTCCTGTGACTGCTACTATTCAGTGAGACCCAATGGAGGAAGCTGAGCAGCAACCCAGTACTGGGTGATTAATTTACTGTGGATGACAACTTAGTGCAGCTTTTTTCACCTGGATTCATCGATCACCGCAGAAAAAAATCTTTATGATCTCCCATTCTTTGAAGCTTCTGCCCTAGCTCTTGGTGCTGACCTGGTTTGCAGCCAGAACAAAAGGTACAGTGTGCCGTGAGTTTGAAATGTGACCCTCCACGAGGACACGCCATGCTGGGTACATCTGCACGCAAATTTGCATTGGCTTAAGCACACTGATGCAACTTCCTGTACAGACATGATTGTGGTGGTTTAAAGCAGACTTTTTATTTTTGTGGCTTACTTAAAACCCATTCCCAGACAATTTAAATTGGTCATATGCTAGCTTAGAGTAAGATACACTGGTGCTCATGTAAGTTTTTTTCCACCTTAGATGTTGCATCTGTAGTTTAATCAGTGCGATTCCATGTGAGTCCTTAGATCCATATGACAGGCAAAAAAATGCATTGAATCTAAGTTACATTTCTATGAGTAGCTGCTGATTTTTATTATTATTTTGTCAAATAATTCTGTTGACACATTTTTGCCAGAAATTGCATAGAAGGCAAGAAGTTCTGGTTCTGAAAATGGTCAGTGGAAATACCAAGGACTATTATCCTCATTTTCATTATTAAAACCATAATCCCATAATGATGGAAAGGAACACTGTGGGAATAAATTCATTTACATGGGAGTACGTTTGCAGAAAGTTTTTGTTCACAGCATGCACAGGCCTGACAAACACATCTCCCCATTTGCATCTGTCCCCCCAGGGGAACTTGCGGAGTCCTTAATGAAATTTAAAATAGCCAAATGGGCATCAGTGGGTTGTATATTTCTGAGGGGGAAGCAGTTCTGGTTTGCTTGATGTTCCTGGCCTATAGAAAGCAAATAATGCCCTGGTTGGCATGGATGTTGGCTCATGTCATCGCACTGCTGGCATTTCAGGCTCATATCAAGATTAGCACAGGATAAATACTGGAAAAATATAATCACTAATTATTATGCAATGAAAATGAGAATGCCAAGCTTTGCACAGAATTTTATTCACAACAAATTATACAACCCGCCGTAATCAAGGTCATTTCAATCTGAAAGCATTTTCTATTGAAATCCATAACAATATTCAGGCCCCATTCATTGCCCAACAGCGAGAAAGCCACAATTGCTCATGTGTGTCTGGATGCCCCGGGGTGGCAGGGACAGGCCCTGCAAGGATGCACCCACCAGAGCCCTCTTGCCCGCTGAGGAGCAACCAAGGAAACCATCACAGCCTGCACATCTCAGCCTTTTTATCTTGAATGTCAGACCCAAGCATGACTCACACATTTCCAAAATTGCCTTTCCCCCCCGCCAGTGTTAGCACAGTCCCTTTCCTCTGTGGCAGCTCCAGGCGGATGTGTGCTTTGCTCTGCAGCTTATGCTTTAAGCCAGGGAGGTTCTCAGAACTGAGAGGTCCTCAGGTCACTCTTAATGGACCGTAGTGTCACCTGCACCCACCCCCCAGGGACTAGCCGCATGGCCTCAGTGCCAGAACAAACTGAACCTTGCCTGGGTCTGCACTGCTGGAGCTCAGCTGGTCTCTGGGAAATCTGGCTGGGGCTCAAGCTTTTTCAAGGGAGGTTTATCCGTGCTGTTGCCTAAGCTGGAGAGAGTGGCAGGGGTTCTGAAGGGACACCCTGCAGCAAGCACAGGAAAGATGCTGGCAAAGGGTCACAAACAGGGAGGGGGATGCTCTGAAACCCATCGCTCAGCACATGGAAGACTGCAAGAGATGGTTTTGTAGTTAAGGCTCAGGCTGAGACCCCCAGAGACTCAGGCTTAGTCACTGTGAGCCTCCAAGCAGAGCTCTGCATCTCTGCGCTCGCATTTCCCACCCGCACAATGGGACAATAACCCTCCCTCGGTGCCCAGCTGCCAGCGGGATGGTCCCCCACAGCAGCTGCAACACGGACCCACTGCCCTGAAAGGCAGCTGAAAATGTTAAAAATGCTGGCTATGCTTTCCTAAATACATGCTGAAGCTTTACTAGACAAGACCTAGCAGTTCTCCCCACAGCAGCACCAGAAGTAACTGTGCAAGCTCCCCGGAGCGATTTAATTCCTTTTCTGGAGTGACTAACACCTCTATTATTCCCATCTGACCTCTGCAGACATCCTGCCACACAATTGTGTTAAACTCTGCAGCAAGAAAGATAACCAGGCCTAAAATTAAACCATCCAGCACGTTTTTAATATTAGCACAGGCCAGGAGTGAATTCCTCCTGGGTGAAATTCACCTCTTCTGAAGCAAGCAAGCAAAACCAGCCCTCAGAACTGTACCACCAGCAGTGACATACTGGAAATTATTTGTCTTTTTACTTTGTGAGGCCCTGCAATAGCCTGTTCTGATTGCCTGGCCCAAGAAGAGGCTGTTCAGTGCAGGGACCTGGCCTGCTGCTGCTGCTGGACACATGGTACTGAAGGAGGTCTCAGCACAGGCATTGCATGGCAAATGCTGCTGGAGAGTTAATCGATGAAGACAGGCAGGCTGCGGACACTAAATGTGAGAGCAGAGAGCCCCTGTGTGAATAACCTGGTGTAAACTAGAGCCTCCTGGCTCTGGGAGAAAAAGTGCAACAAGAAAGGGAGCATCAAGCCACAGAAGGGATACAGAATCATAGAATAGAATCATAGAATGGTTTGGTATGGAAGACACCTTAAGGATCATCTAGTTCCACTCCCCTGCCATGAGCTGGGACACCTCCTTCTAGACCTGGTTGCTCAAAGCCCCATTCAACCTCACCTTGAACACTTCCAGGGAGGGGGCATCCACAACTTCTCTGGGCAATCTGTCCCAGTGTCTCACCACCCTCACAGTGAAGAATGTCTTCCTAATATCTAAATCTACTCTCTTCCAGTTTAAAACCATTACCCTTCATCCTATCATTACACTCTCAGATAAAGAGTCTCTCCCCAGCTATCCTGTAGGCCCCTTTTATGTATTGGAAGACCACTATAAGGTCTCACTGGGTCCTTTGGCTCCAATTGGGTGGCTGCTCTGTTTTCATTCGAATAGTTTACCATAAAAAATACTCCCTCACAGGACTTTGCTACAGTGTCTTTTTCACAGTGAACTCCAAAAGCAGGTTGGGGTCAGAGGTGCTGAAAGCTTCTTTGCATAGCTCGCAGAGCAGCCTGGCACACACGTCTTGGGGCAGGAGGGGGTTGCTCATTCCAGCAGCGTTCAGAGGAGAAGGGATCAATCGGGGGGGGGCAGAAAATCTGAACTGAAAAACAACCTGAAGAGCCTGCACCGTCGCTGCAGAGCTTGGGCTTTACAGAGAGCTGCAGAGTGCCCGCACAGGCTGGGTGCTGAGCATGGCGGGGGGAGAGGTGTGGGGTGTGCTGCTGCTGGAGAGGGTGGGCTGATGCTGGAGAGCAGGAGCGATGGAAGCCGCCTGAGCCGCCCGGGGCTTTCCCTGCAGATCCCGCCCGCGTTCGCTGGCCCCGGGGAGCCCCGCGGCTCTGGGCTGGGGCTGCGTGTTTCTCGTCAACAGGCCAGAGCAGCCGTGGGGGCCACACTGGACCAGCGCCCACCAGTGCACACCAGTGCAGCCAGAGCCCTCGTCCCCCCGGCTCGCAGGTGGGATTTTCGCACTCTTGTGCTCCCTCTGCTGGTCCTCAGCCCGGCACGGCCGGCGCCGCACCGGCACCGCACCGGCACCGCTCCCGCACCGGCACCGCACCGGCACCGCTCCCGCACCGGCACCGCACCGGCATCGCTTCCGCACCGCTCCCACACCGCTCCCTCACCGGCACTGCTCCGGCATCGCTCCGGCACTACCAAGTCCCTGGGCCAGCCCTGCTCCCCAGAGCAGGTCTTGGAGCCAGCCTGCAGCCACGAAGTCCCCGGTGCCAGGCGGGCAGAGGGGTGCTGCTGGCACTGCACGAATCAGGGCATTGCAGGATCCAGAGAGGATCCACGCGGCTGGAGAAACAGCACAAAAACCTCCCCACCCCCCTTCCCCGGATAAAAAATTTTTAAAATGCTGTTGGGACTGATAGTACCCCTCATGGCTATGATGAAGATCACACAAACTGGACGGGTACTTCAGGGGTCACTTTATTAAATAAAGTCACACACGGACACAGACAGGACACCGTGGACTTGTCAAACCGTTTTTTACAAATGCGCTGTGCAGCTTTTTGCACTCACACCTCCACAGGTTGCACTGTTTGTGTAACCTGTGCAACAGGCCACCACAGTCAGAGGTGACTTGCCTCGCTCTTACACTGCACAGGTACAGCTGGCCACCAACATGCCAGCAGTGAAGAAGTAGGACCAGCCAACAGCTCAGTGACCACCAGTCACTGTCCTGCCAAAGGGGATGGGGAAGCACTGACTCGGGCTAGGATATTGCAGTGCAAGGTCTGGTTTGCAGGCTGTGCTCCATGATCACACGTGGTTCTCCTGCATTTTGTTTCTTGGCAATACTTGCCAGCTTTATTAGAAAGCTGGTTGTTGTTTCAAGGCTGCTTTCTAGCAGTTATCGCCAACTAGGGACGGAGGTGGGGGAGCTGCACTCTGCATGGTGTAAATGGCAGCTGCCAAGACACCTTCTCCAAGGCCCCATAAAACCCCAGTTATGGCTCCGGCTGCCTCATCTCAGCCAGACATCTCGGAGGATGACCTGGTGCAGGAGGCTGCCACACAATCATCCCTCCCAGCTCAAAGCCCTGTGTCCTCATCTCCATCCCTGTCCATGCAGCAATGTCCAGCTGCCCCACTCACTGCCGCAGTTCAGTCACACTCCTCTTGTTCTTCAGACTTGGAGAGGAGTTGCTGATTAGCAAAGGAAGTGAAATAGCTGCCCGAAGTGAGCTGAAACCCTCACTGTGCCCCAGGAGAAGCCCAGCACGATGGGGAACTTCAGGCAGGGGAGAAGGAAGAGGATATAAATTGAACAACAACAACAAAAAAAAATGCTGTTATCCTTTCCCCACAGCCTCCTCCTCCCCAGAACTGCCACTGCACTCTGGGGAAGCCACAGTGACCCCCTGTACATTGCTGACCGTGGAGGCTGTGCTGGGCACACGCTGCACCGCAGTCTCTGCAACCACCATCACCTCAAAACCTGGGCAGCTCTACACAGGGTCCAAGCCCTGGGGGCAACAAGCAGCCTGGCAGCTCCCCACGGTGCACACTGATGTTTGGGGGCTGCAGAGTCAGCATTTCAGAGTTGTTTTCCAGAGCAAACAATAAATCTTTAAAACAAGTGTGGGGTTCTCTGAAAGTTGCTGAATTCAATGGCCAAGCCCTGCAACAAAGCCTCTTCCTGAGCACGGTGGCTCCCTGCCCACCGCCCTCCCCAGAGGGACGGCAGAGGCGGCAGAGAGGAGGTGAGCTTTGGCTCAAGTTTGTAAACTGTGGCTGCTGGAGAAAACAAAACCTGTCCAGAAGTTTCGGTATGTGCCGATGCCTTTCACTGACGCAGCTGGTCCCCAGCAGTGACCAGCACCATGAGCTGTTGCTTTTCTTCAGCCCCAAAACAACATCTCACTATGGGGCACCCTGCTTGAAGTCCCTTCAGAGAGAGCTGCCAGCGTTTCTGTGGCAAGTGCTGGGTGATGGCCACAAACATTTCATCTCATGCAGAGCTCACAGTTAGTTTCTGCATATCATGGGGCTATTCCCATCTAACCACCACCCCACACACCAAGTCCCTCTTAGGTGTTCTGCTCTGCCTTGGAAGCACTGGAAAAGGACAGACACCCATCAGTGCAGGCAATTACCCATGATTTCCAAGCTATGCTGCTAAAAGGAACCAGCTTCTTCTGTATTTTGCCTGTGAGTCGGTGAAACTCCACATCTGGCTGACCACTGTGAAGCCATAGCAGGCTGGCCAGGCACAGCTGGTGACCCATACCACAGGCCGCTCTCCAGGGAAGGCCTCATCATCAACTCTTTCACTTTGCATAACTCATTAGAAGAAATATTTTGTGGAGAAAAATTCCTCAGCATTCAGAACTGAGCCCTCTGCTTTCTGGGAGCATTTTTGTGGATGCATATAAATGGTTAAACACATGTAAGTCGTCTCCTGTGTGAACTTGGTATCATCGACAGCTGATATCATTTCAGTGCACAAAACCACAAAGTTAAGTAAGTGAAAGTGTAGAAGAACTAGGGCTTGGGTGGTGAAACCTTCCCCACCAGAGGCTGATAAAATGAACAGTAAAAGTTTTTCCATGATTGAGAATAGCCCTGCTATCTCTCAGGGAGGCAGCAAACCTTCCTCTCCAAGGAGGAGGTAAGTCAGTAGTGCCAGTCCAGACAGCCTAGGCACACATGTGCTCGAGAAGAAATGCTACAGTATATTGCCATATACTGAGAGACACAAATAAACTCCATTACTGTTGTTAATTCTGCGGCAAAATTCTTTTTCCAAATCTTCACCAAACCAGATGTGGAAATATTTAGCTACCTCTGCACTCCTCCAGCCCCGAGTCTGAACAAAGTGTTTAGAAGCAGATGAGAAGCAGGGGGAGGTGGAAACCGTGACTGGTTTCAGCGAAACTCATGGATTTCCCAATTCGTGGTATCATTTACTGACATCATGAAACTAATTTGGGCTTTTTCTTCTGTCTCTTTACAGTTAGGTATCTTCCCCAAGAGGCTGAAATTTCTCTTTCTTTCGAACAAAATTGGATTTCTTTCCTGCAAGGAGTACAGAAATGTAGATCCCATTCCCAGAAGCAAGATTCAGAAATATTTTTTTTAATTAAAATATTTTATTAGATGTAGTCATTGAGTCATAGAATCACAGAATGGTAGAGGTTAGAAGGGACCTCTGGAGATCATCGAGTTCAACCCCCCTGCCAGAGCAGGATCACCTAGGGCAGGCCACACAGCAACAGATCCAGGTGAGTTCAGTGCAAAAGACTAAACTGACCAGCTCACCATCACCTCTCCCAGATCACGTATCAGACTGGAAAACAAAATGTAGGTTGCCTTGCTTCCTTCCTCGGCTTCACCCCATGGACTACACAGCCCTGCTTCTCTGTGGGTTTCCATGTCTCCCACCTCCTTGGCACGGTCCTGTGAAGCTGAGATGGTCAGGACCACATAATGCATGTGTCTGCCCAGGTGATGGGCTTGCCAGGAAGGGCTGAGCAGGGCAGAGCAAACCCTGGATGAGAAGCCGGCCACCTTGGAGACATGGGATTTGCAGAGGTTATGAAGCTATCTGGGAAGCAAATAGCCAAGCTGGCCATGCAAGGTGGTTACGGGTTGGGTGACATGATGGCAGGTGAAATTTGGTGTGGGCGAGAGGGAGCCACGCTCACAGGAGGAGCAGCTCCTTGCCCCTGCCCAGGGCCAGGCGTGCGTGCAGCAGGAGGGCATGAGGAGCACTTTCCTCCCAGCAGAACAGCACATAGTGGGCTGCTCCGAGCATCCCCCACAGGCAGGGTCTGGCTGGGGCAGGGTGCCAAGCTGCACCATCCACGACCATGCAGGCAGGGAAGGTGCATCAGCATCCGCCTCCCTGGGAGCCATTGCCTGCCATGCTGCCATGGCCCTCCCACTGCCCTCCCAGACTGCAACTGGGGCATAGAAGTGGGAGCTGACCCATGCGACATCCACCTTCATGCCTTGCCCACTGCCCAGATGACAAACCAACCTCTAAGCACAGAGATGTCCCTCCTGAAAACCATCGTGGTAGCAATCCCACAGCCAATGGGAGCATGGCCTCATTTTTGAAGAGCTAGATTTTTCTCCTCCAAGAAGAAATCTCCCTCCTCCTTCTGTTAAGAAGCACAAATTGTTTCTCTCAGTTTTCAGCATCCACTGAAATAAATAATGTTGGATGAACTCAGACACTGTACAGTCTTTCTAAATGGTGCAGCTCACAAAGTGGTTGGGGACTCTGCCGTAAGCCGTGCTTAGATGTAGGTGTGCATCTCTGCAGGCAGCTCTGCTCTGTCCCGTCACACTGGTTGTGTCCCCCCCACTGCCATCATTTAAAAACAGACCCATTCCCAGCAGAACCGGCTTTGAGGCTGGCGTGGGGCCCGATCCTGCACCCCGTCCCGAGGGCAGCCCAGAGTTACTGCCCGCACCCTCTTCTCACTGCCTGCATGCACTTCTCCCACCCCTCATGACAGCCCTGTCTTATCGCACCCATTTGACTTGACATTTCACAAAGGAGAAAATGAATGAAAGATGAGCCCTGAGAGCAGTGAGAAGCACTAATTTAGGGAAAGTACTAATTAAACATGTTCTGGGTGGTCTCATTTTGGCATTCTGCCTTTTGGGTTAGACTGGTTTTGCTGCTGTCTCCCTCTCTCCCACGTTTTCTCCTCTCTTGTCTTTCCCAGCACATTTGCACCTCCAGCTGTCCCCACAGGGGATTCCTGCAGTGGCTGGCACTGGTACCTGGGGGTCACAAAGCCCCACTGGCTGCCCCTTGCTCGGGCACAGGGCAGGAGTTTACCTTCATTCACCGGGCTGCGTTGCATCCTTCCCCAGCATATAGAGCTCCGTCTGCCTGCAGCCTTATGCAGGTCACAGGTACAGAGACACAGAGGCATTGCAAGCCCCAGAATGACTGTAGGTTTCAAGAGACATGTCCAGGATGATGTTAAGCATATGTATATATATCCTGCTTCTTTCTCTGTCAATAATGCTACAGTTTGCAGTTTTGGTGGAAAGCATAAATCTATTGTTAGATTTCACTGGAATTGGGCCAGATGTGGCAGGTAAGTGTCTGGTCTTCTGTCCCACTGTTTTAAGTGCATTTGCAAAGCAGCATGTACTACAGTCACTCTCCATGGGGCATGCAGGTTTTGGCCTTGCACACATGCAAGATCTCATCCTTGCTCCTAGGATAACATGAGAAATACAATGTGAAGCCTGTTTTGCCATTGCTTCTGCACCATGCGTTGCTGAATTCATTCCTGGTGCAAGCCTGCAGTTTTGCACAGGAAGTCAGATCATAGAATCATAGAATTGTCAGAGTTGGAAGGGACATTAAAGATCATCTGGTTCCAACCCCCCTGCCAATGGCAGGGACACCTCCCACTAGAGCAGGTTGCTCAGAGCCCCATCCAGCCTGGTCTTAAAAACTTCCAAGGATGGGACCTCTACCACCTCTCTGGGCAACCCATTCCAGCATCTCACCACCCTCATGGTGAAGAAATTCTTCCTAATGTCTGATCTGAATCGACCTGTCTCTAGTTTTTATCCCTTCCCTCCAGTCCTATCACTGCTCAACAGCCTAAAATGTCCCTCCCCAGCTTTCTTGTAGCCTCCTTAAGATACTGGAAGGCCACAATAAGGTCTCCCTAGAGCCTTCTCTTCTCCAGACTGGACAATCCCAACTCTCTCAGTCTGTCCTCATAGGAGAGGTGCTCCAGCCCCTTGATCATCCTCGTGGCCCTTCTCTGGACACATTCCAGCACATCCATATCCCTCTTGTAATAGGGGCTCCAGAACTGGATGCAGTACTCCAGGTAACGTCTCACGAGAGCGGAGTAGAGGGAGAGAATCACCTCCCTCCACCTGCTGGCCACACTTCTCTTGATGCAGCCCAGGATGTATGGCTTTAAATTACAGATTGACTCCTGAAGCCTCCCTGCGAGTTGGAGACAGCATGAGACATAAAGCTATGGAAGACACAAAGTGTCACCCAAGAGCTCTACCAGCGGTAACATTAGGTTATGAGCAATCCTGCTTCATCCTCCTCCTCAGAGTGCAACACACAGTACAGTAGGTACAACTCAGTGTACCGAGAAATTCAGAGTAAAAAGCATGTTTGAAGGTATATTGTGCCCTGGCCATCTAGAAACCTAATTAATGTTTATCCCCAGAAGCAGCACTCATCTTCCCATTAAAACTCTACTAATAGGATGACTGGTCAACCTGCACACTCGCCATCATTTCCTCTCTACCAGAACACAGCACAAGCAGCTGGGATCAGGTCCCTCAGCACCGAGCAGCTATCCCTGCTCAAAGCTCCCTTATTAGAAAGCAACACTTCTCTTTGGAAAAATTAGTGTCACCAACAGGAACCAGGACGGGGCTTTTCAAAAGCAGTGACAACTGCTATGGGAGCTGGATTCCCCAAAAGCCCCTTGAGTTAAACTTCCCCCAGGTGATGGTCCAAGAGCCACCAAAGCAAGTGGTCATGGGCTGGAGGGCCGCAGATCTGGTGGTGTGCAACCCTTCATGAAGTCTTTCCATTCCTTCCTGGGGTGAGAAACCAGGGACACACCAACAGACAGAGTGCTAGGGACCAACCTGCCAGGCTCCCTCAAGCATTTGGACTCTCACTCCTGTCCTTGGTAAGCCCAGACTTAGTTCTGAAAACAAACCTCTGCAAGGGATCTTAAGACCTGCTGGAAGTGCAGAGATCACAGTCCCAACACCCAGCATTGGAACAAGCTACCTACAGACAGCAAGGGGAAAAGTGCTCACAGAAATCACAGCAAGAGGCTTAAAACTCAGCTGTGAGGTTGTGGTGCCAGGATGCAGGTAGGGGCTTCTCAGCAGCCTCCCTGGCTCCCTCCTGGTGCTGCTGGGCTGGCCAGGGACTTGCTTGCTCTGGAGATGATGGTGCTGGATCCCCAGGGAGCGCATGCCCAGGAGCAGTTCATGGGGTGACCAGTGACTCAAAGAAAAAACCTGTTTTCCTACCAGCTGGTCAGATGTGAGCTATCAGAGATGCATAGCTTCACTGCTTGGGGTTTTTTTTCACCTGTTCTAGGAGCTAGCTTTTAGGAATCAGTGTGTCTTCTGGGTAAAAAAAAGGAGCCAGGCTGTCTTTCCTAGGAGGACCACGGCATCTAAAGACTACCACTAACCTACTATTTCACAGAGTCCTCATGTGTTCTAAGGGACATCTCCTGAGCCTATTGCATTGAAATGTACAGAATAACTCTTGGGTGGTATAGTTTAATACTACATATCACATGCCAGAGGACCATGGATGGTCAAGGAGCGCAATACAAAAAATATTCAGCTGGAAATATCAGTTTTCCTACTGTAATCAGCATAACAAGGACTTTTGCAAATGTCTGTTGTTGGAACTCATTTGTATTTCAAATGTCTCTGTCTAGTCTACAGCTCTGTATTAAATAACACATTATCCTATCATGACATTTTGCTTTGCCAAGAGTATTTGCACAGTATTTATACATACATGCCCACAGAACTGCATTTCTGACAGAATCCTGTAATAATGACAAATTGCATGTTTGGTAACATAAGTCAGAAAACGTTTTAAACCTGCTGGCTTGGGGAAGTAAGACGAGCTTGTTTAGACACAGAAAAATTGCAACAGCAGACAAAGTCATTGTACGCCGTTTGAATAAACATTGATCTTCAGAACTGTTAACAGCTTTGCACTCAGAAGCTGGAAAGCTGCTATAATAGATACTTTCTCAATGCTATTTTGGCTGCCTGAGAGTGAGTAGCTTTGCTTTCAAGATACGAGCAGCTTTTCACTCACAAGTAAGTCCATCTTCTCATGGTGGCATTTGCTTAAGGATAAAGCCAGAGGACATCTCCATGGCCAATGTGCTGGTAGTTGCCCCGTGGAGAGCAGCACTTCTCGGCGAGAGAAAACGAAGTAGAAAGTGCTCCAGCACTTTTTGGAGTGACCTTGATGTGCAACTCCCCTCCTGCCCCTTCGAGTTCTGCTTTCTGTATCCTGTCTCCATCCCCTCTTGTGCTTCATCAAAAACTCTGCAGCAGCTTCGGGTTGTGTCTTGCACAGCAGCATCCACTCCGCTACTCTCCGTTCCACGGTTGCTGGATTTGATGCATCCACAGGGAGAGCACATGCTCCAGCCAGGCTCTCAAACCCAAAAGGGCTGGAAATATCCAAGGAAACTGGTCCGAGCTGACCCAGGGCCCTGCACAGGCCCAGGTCACAGCAGCAATGTTAAGAGTTTGCTAGGACAGGCTGGAGTATCTCACTCTTCCCTGCCCTGAATTTAGTTAGAATATTTTACAGGCAATTTTCTACCGAGATGTCAGCCACACTATCAACCCGCCCCCTCCCCTGCACATAATCAAAATATTTTGATAACCAAAAAATGTCAGGCAATACAGAAAATTTTGTAGTAAATAAATAGAGCAAATAACTGCAAAGACAAGGGGAGGAGTGGGGAGCTGGTGTCTCTGCAGAAGTTTTCCATCCCTGAACAACAAAAAAAATCCTTTCAAACTACCGGTTCAACAAAAATAGGTATTTTCTACAAAAACACTGGTGGAAAAGGAGGCTGATGGTCAGAGTTCTCATGCTGCTGGGTCACACCTCTGCTTTGGAGGGCTTGCACTCCCCCTGCGAGCACGGCACAGCCCCGCGGCACAACCGTGTGTTGGCCCAGCAAACGCCAAGCCACTCTTTGCAGCAGACAAGTAGCAATTAGATGAATGGCCTGGCAAACGAGCCCTCAGCGAGATACTAAACACATACCAAATATGTGTGACAAATTGCAATGACAAGGTTGTGCTGGCAGGCTGGATGGCGGGTAACGAAATCCCTGTCCAGACAGTGCTACGCTCTGGGCACTCTTTGAGCCAAGAGAAGGCAAGAGGTGCTGCCAAAACCCCATCGGCATGACCACCACACCCATTTTCCACACTGCGACGAGTGGCCGAGGCCACTACAAACACTGACAGTGCCCAAAAAGCCGAGGTTAGGACAGCCACACCACGCACAAAGCTGGAGGGAATTGCAAAATGCCAGGGCTGGTGCACAAGGTCACATGAAGGAGATCCACAAGGAAACCAAGCACAAAAACAGCCCTTCGGACTGGTCGCAAGGAACCAAAACGTTGGAGGAAGAGTTAGTGCAGAATCCAGTGCCTGAGATGGGCAGTTTACTGCAGCACATGGGGTAATGCAATAAATCAAAGGCCCAGCTCTCCATTCTGTACCCGAGGAACCACGAGGTGCTGCAGCCATGCAGACACGTGCTTGCTCCCCACCAGTGCTGCAGGCACCCCGGGCTGCCCACCCCTGCTCCCTGTGCCCTGCACAGCCCCTGCAGACACAGGGACCCCCTTTCCCATGCCAAACACCAGAGTCAGGATGCAGTTTAGGGCCTGGCCAGACATTCAGAAGCAGCCACAGTTTATTAGCCCAGTAGCTGTGGAAAGTTTCCAGTCTGGGCAGGATGCTGCGGCAGAGAGCCAGGCGGGACTGGGGTCTGCACAAGGCTGTCGCTGCACCAAGAAAGCGAGGACAGCATGGGAAGCACAGATCTCAGACCCCAGGGGCTGCTTGTGAAGAGCCATCTCTCTTCAGCCATTTGTCTCCTCTGAATCCCTCTGTCCCACCGATAACACTCCTCAAAAGGCATGTAACCTCCAGGCTTTTGGCTTTATTCCCCTTCCACTCGCAGATAGCAAAGGCAAGCCTGGCATTTGGGCTGGCACTGGACAAACAGAATTGGTCTCTTCAAAGAAAGTTTCCTGCCTTTGCCACCAGCCTGCAGCACAGAAGGAATGGCCACGGCTCATCCTCGCTGTGAGGAACAGAAGCATTTCAGCAGGCCATGTTAGTATGTGTGGTACGGGGATGTTTATTTTTTTAACCAGTTCCATAGCTGCCACCTCTGCAAAGGCATCACCTCTGGACTACCTGACAAGCCCCAGCCTGGCTGGGTGTCTGTATCCTGCGGGCAAGGGAAAGCCGGCAGGTCCTGGCACCGCTTGCCACTTCCTCTGGAGCAAAACTGCGATGCACCAAGGCCAGCAGGCTGCTGGGGAGCAGCACCCAGGCAGGGCCCCGGCAGGTGTGCCTGCGGGAGGGCGGTACGGGGGAAAGCAACAAAAGGCTCCAGTGGGGTATTCTGGGCTTTCTGTTCTCAGGCCGAGTGATCTGTAGGGCACATCTCTGCTTGAAGAAGGCATCTGTAAAGCATCCATCTGCAAAAATACCCCGGCAAACACAATCCCTCGTCCTCCCCCCAGGTTCCTGCGAGCAGCATTCATTCCTTGCTCTCGCTGTAGATCCGGCACGCCGAGTCCTTTCTCCCCAAGAGTGTTCTCCCTTTACAAAGCAAGATCATAAAGCGGTGACATAATCCAAGCTTGGCAAACACTTTTGCTGATGTTAAGCCAGTGCCGTTCGTGGTTCTCACTGCAGCGTTTGAGCGCACAATATAGATGGCGCAACCGGCTGATTAAATGTGCAGGAGCCTCCCAAGATACCATTTCATTTGGAATGCTGACATTTATATTTGACATTCTAATAAGTGTGGGGCTTTTTTTTTTTTTTTTTTTAATTAGTTCTCAAAAGGGTGCGGGTCATACACAGCTACACAATGAAGTTCCCCATAGAATAGGTATGATTCAAACAGATGACTCCCGGCCAGACTTCCTAACCCATCTACCTTGCAGCGGAGCCTCAAAGCCAAATTAATTAAAGGCCACCCACAAGTAGAGATGCGAGAGGCGTAGGTGAATCTCTGCCCATTCATCCCCCACCACATCTGCTGAGATCTCAACGTACACGCTAGGGGTGAGTGGGAGGGCTCTGCTGATAAATAAATGACTTGATTCCTTTTGTTTTGACACCAAAGTGCAGTCAGCCAGCAAGGCCAAGTAGTAAACAATAGTAGTAATGCAGGGAAAAAAAAAAAAAAAGGCATTAAAAAAGCTCACATAAGATACCTCAATGAAGAGGTGTGATTGTTGGCAAAACAAGTCCTGCTTGGGTTTATGGGATGTACAGAGTCTTTTCATTAGGGATACTTTTTGCTATTAGCGTAATAAAAAAGAACCAATTGTTTCTGCCATCTGAGAAAACTCTTGGTGGAACAGGCAGAAATCCAGGAATAATTAAGAAAATAATAGTGCACACCCAACAAGAAAAACACTATTTGTTTAAAGATGAAGTCCCTCCAGAATACTTGGTAGTGATTGCGTTTCTTTCAAAGGGGGGGCACCCTTCTAAATGAAAAGCAGCAGCCATCAGCTAGTTTCTGAGATCTCGAGTGGAAAAAAGCGCAGGGCTGCAATACCCTTCAGTGGTAAGACTTTTTCCGCTTTCACCGCTCTTATCAGCCTTTGCAAGTTGCAAAATAATAGTGTTTTGCCCTTACATGTTTCCATCGGAGGATCAGAAGCACCTCACAAAGCAGAATTAATTGAGCTTCACTGCTCACCTGTGAGAGCAGCGAAATTATTCAGCAGCAGGGTTTGGGGTTTTTTGTGCTGTTTCAGGTGTGGGTAGAACTAAAAACTGCACCAGGAAGATTACGAACCACCAAACCAACAAGAGACTTCAGAGCTTTGCCCATTTCCAACGATGGATGGGACAAACCTGGAGGTTTCTGACCTCCAGATCTGGGTTCCCCCTTCAGAAGGGACCACTTTGCCCCTGCATCATTTCTCCCCAGGCCTGTTTGCCAGGCTTCACATCCTCCCAGGCTCTCACTCTGAACAGATTAAAAAAATCTTCAGAATATCGAGTCACCAAACTGCCCATCTTCCCTGCAAGTGTGTCATGGTGCCAGCCTGTGCTCAGGATGTGCGACCTGAGCTCCAAAATCCTGCTCCCATCGTGCCAGTGTAACTCTGGGCAGATTATAAAGCTGTGCCAGCTGCACACAGGAACTCAGTGGGGAGCCTCTCCTGGGTCTGGGGGTCAGAGAAAGGGAGGCTGCAATCACTGTTTGCAGTGATGGGGGAGGGAAACAATTCTAAATCTCACTCTGATATCCTGTGCAGTGCACGGAGAGAGACACGCACTAAATAACAAGAAAACAGCTTTTACCCAAAGAGGACTAAAAAGCATCATCCTTCCTCTGGATAGTTTGTAAGAGGCCGTAAAGGGAGGGCAGAGGCAGAGGAGTGAGACTGTTGGCACGGCGGGTAAAGCCGAGCTTCCCCGGCCATCCCGTGCAGCTCCAGGGGTTTGTTTTCCTTTTTCCTCCCGTTGCGGGTTTTGACCGCTGCGGAGATGCAGAAGTCCCGGCTCGCTGCACCACCACGGCACCAGGGCCAGGGGCCAGGGGCAGGGGCAGGTGAATCCACCTCCCCGAGCCTCACACAACCCCCTGCCGCGCTGCCTGGCCCCGGTGCGACCGGCGCGGCTGCCCCGCGCCAGCCCGCCACCCCCACGCGGGAACAGGCCCACGGAGATGCCCATCTCCCGCCTCTGATGCCCTGCCCCACCGCGTCCGGTACCGGGAGGCGCCGGCAGCACCCTCACCCATCCCATCCCGCCCCGCCCCGCCCCGTCCCGTCCCAAGCAGAGCCCCGGCGTCCTGCCCCGCCCCGCGCCCGTCCCCGCCGCCACGGCCATCCCCGTCCCGCCCCGGCGGGCGGTGCTGCCACCGCCCCCGCTCCCAGCAGCCCTTGCAACCGCCTACAATGAAATTTGCGAAGTTTTTTCGGTTTCGGCGCCATTTTCGAGTGGACTCGGAGGTGAGGAGGGAGGGCAGGCAGGGCGGCGGGGCCGGGGCGCCGCGGGAGGCCGACCGTCGCCCCCCCTTCCTTCTCCCCCCCTTCCCCTCCCCCCGCAGGCGGGACGGCCCAGTCCGGCTCGGCACGGCTCGGCCCGGCACGACGGGGTAGGGGGCGGCACGGGGAGGGGAGCGGCGGGACGGGGCGCTCAGCGCTGTGCGCCGGTGGAGGAGCTGGGGGGGGCTTGGGGGGCACGGCGCTGCCCCCTCCCGCCGCCTCCCCCACGCAGCCGTGGGCGGGGTCGCGCCGCTCCCCGAGGAGCTGGGGGGGGGACGGGGACGGGACCGGGACGGACACGGGACACGAGCCCTGGAGAAACTTGGCGGGGGGGGGGAGGGAAGAAAAGGAAAAAAATAAACTATAAAAGAAACTTTTTCTGGCGGGG
>JANHGN010023961.1:0-21678 GCA_024605025.1 Megaceryle maxima | reverse complement strand
TTAAGTATGCTATTTATCTTATACAGATAAATATTTATCTTATATCTATTTATCTTATACAGAATAAATCCTCCTGGATTTTAGAGTGAGAAGTGCTGTAGAAGTACATATCTAGATGTAACAATGATTCTTATAAAAAGAAATAATACTGAAATAAGAAATGGAAAATGTTTGCTTTTTATTATTTTTTTAACTGTTTCTGCTTGCTCCAGTGCATTTTTTCAATTTTCAAACTTTAAAAAATTTGCAAAATCCTCTCCTTCCACACAGAATTTACCTCAGTCACACATAATTTCAGAATTCATTATGTTGAGGCCGATAATGAGATTATTTTAATAGGCTTAATTCAGGAGCAAATATTAAGTTGGTCTACTTTTCTTTTCAGGTGCTGTACAATGTGTTTGACTCTTTTGTTACAATAGGTCCAGAGAATGTGACAGGGATTCAATGTGTCAAAGGCATAGGTGCGTAGAATTGAATTCTGTATTTCATCATTCATGTATATATGCAGGATTTTAAACAAAATACTCTTATTACACTATCAGTAACTGTTGTTTTTCAGCCCTTTCCCTTGCCACTCTTAAGAAAATAAAAAAAAGTGAATATTCTGGAATATTTAGGAAACTTAAATCAGATTTGTCTTCTTCTGAGGACACTCAACAGATGTGGAATTCAGCTGTTAAGCCCACCAAATTTGACAGATATATATATTTTATTTGTACTTTATCACATGTCCTTAGTTTCAGCCTATGCTTACCCTACATTCTAGGAAAGTTGAGATTTCATATGGGCTTTCTCACTCCTATCACTGATTACCATCAAGTAAAGTTTGTTAGTGACTTTAAAGAAATGTTATTTACCTAAAAAATTAGTCTCTGTTTTCCATTCCAAGCATGACATGATACATTATCTTGTGAATCAATGTTTTAACAGTGACTCTGACATATTTGATAATATACTTTTGGCAAAGCATTTGTTTAAAGAATGTGGGGAAAAAAAAATTCAAAGAAATGCAGTGGGTTTTGAATAAAGGTTAAAATGGTGAGGTTTAGCAGAAAGCAACCTTGTTTTTTCCACAGAATAATGCATTCACATAGCAAGTGCTCAAAAGTCATTCACGTTGTTGTCTTTTAGAAATAAGTTTTGATGTGTCCTCCAAAATGTTCTCTGATATGCTGGCCATAAACCAAAACTAGTTCAAACCATTATATTTATACTGTTTAAGATGTGTTTGGTTTTCTTTTACAGTGTCATTTTTTGTGGTGAGCCTGGGTGGGACACTGGTTGGTATTTTCTTTGCATTCCTCCTATCATTGGTCAGTCGTTTCACCAAGCACGTGAGAATCATTGAACCTGGATTTGTGTTTATCATTTCCTACCTGTCTTACCTGACAGCAGAGATGCTTTCTCTTTCCGCTATCCTTGCGTAAGTGTCTTTTTATTACTGTCTGTGAAAGGGCTGAGAAGGAAATATGTTTTTTAAAAACATTGAAAAGGAAGACCTATGGCAGCTATAGAATATGCCACTCACGAATATTATGCTGAATATTACAGCTTATGCTGAGTATTGAAAAGGAATGCAAGTTTTCCAGTACCTGCTATGCAGCATGAGAACTTCCTTTGTGAAATACAGACTTGACTCTTTCCTATCTCTCTATATATAATACTATAGTACTAAGATACTATCATATATATAATATATTGTATATATATAAAATACTTCAATAACTAACAGTTGTCCATTTGTATAGACATCTTTTACTATAATTTGTAATTAAAACAATATTTTTCTAAGGCATTACATGAATGGCCATTATTTGCTGCTCTTACTGTCTTGATTCATCTGTTAGGTTTGCCTAAAATTTTCCTGGTTTGGCTCTGTGGTCTT
Source organism: Megaceryle maxima (assembly GCA_024605025.1). NCBI lineage: Eukaryota > Metazoa > Chordata > Aves > Coraciiformes > Cerylidae > Megaceryle > Megaceryle maxima. The sequence continues at coordinate 19,790 of JANHGN010023961.1, read as the reverse complement.
TCTTCTTTTAGTATCCATTGATTCTTGGCATACCTTTTGTCTCGGTTTTGTTTGCCATGTTTGTAGATTCTACAGTGAGAATCTGAAAATCGTAATGTAAACTTCATTAATTTAACATTATGCCTAATCTAAACAAGATTTTAAATTTTGCATGTAAACCAGTATGGCAATCTGAAAAGAATTAAGATCTGTTACAGTCTAATGAAATTCTGTCTTCAGACCTCTAGGGAACACCTCAGGATAAATGTTTGAAATATGTATTTACCTAGATTAGACTTCACAATGGCTTCTGAGTGTATTTTTTTCTTAGGAATTAGTGGTCGTTTTTTATCACTATATGATAGACAAATGTTACAGCAAATATTTTCTGAACAATTGTGGGGATTATTTTGTTTGTTTGTTGTTTGGTTTGGTTTGGTTTTGAGTGTGGGGTTTTTTGTTGTTGTTGGTTTTTTTGTTTTCTAGGATAACTTTCTGTGGTATCTGCTGTCAGAAATATGTCAAGGCTAACATATCTGAACAATCTTCTACAACTGTCAGATATACCATGAAAATGATGGCCAGTGGAGCAGAAACTATTATCTTCATGTTCCTAGGAATTTCAGCTGTAAATCCAGATATCTGGACTTGGAATACAGCTTTTATTCTGCTGACTCTGGTCTTCATCTCAGTATATAGAGTTATTGGTAAGGGAATAATCTTCTTTATGTCCTTGTGTTGTTATTGATGAAATTAAATATCTTGCCATTTGAATTTATGATTGATTTTTGGTTAGGAAGGTAGATCTCTACAGTAAACTTCACCTTATGCTGAAAATACATTATAATTTCACTTTTGGTGATTTGTGAAGATATGACTAGCCTAGTGGTTAACATGAATCATACAGTGTCTAACCTTTATTGACCCAGCATATGATATCAGCAAAATCTCCCAGTGAAATGGACTTTGTTCTTTAACTTGCAGCCTATCAAAAGGTGTGAGTCCTGTCAACCATCCCTTTCCTTCAGGTCTTTCAATGTGGTAATAAAGAGATTGTCTTAAGCCAATTTTATGCTTGACTTCAGGTTTGAGACACACAGTGATGTAAGACCATACATAATTACACTACTCTGGTTTAAGAAATAATTCTCAGGGACTGGCAAAAAACTGAGTAAATAAGGCTGTGGCAGGTACGGATTGCGTACTGTCAATTTATTGGGCTTATATAAGTTTGAAGGCATTTCGAAATACCAACAATGATTTGCCAAACAATTTAATCACTGTGCTGTGAAATAGCAAAGGGGCTAATATCACAAAAAAGACACAGAATGAAGTACTTTGAGAAGTAACACATACAGTGATTTGGTGTATGCACTTACATCTGGGAATAATTTAAATGGGTTTATTTGCTTGTTTGTCTTGAATTAAATTCAACTGAAAGGTAACACAACTATTTAGCTGTTAGTTTGTCTAGATTCTGTATTCTTAATTCTGTCTAGAGAGTCCTGGGCTAAATGAAGAGCCTAGCCCAAAGTCCTTTTTAAACAGTCTGAACCGTTGCCCATTTAGCCACCTCTCAGTAACCATTGATGTGCATGAGGTGTTTAAATAAGTTTTCAGTATCCTGACTTTGTTATATCTTGTATTCCTACCATGAGGTATTAACAATCCTGTAATAAGTGTGATCAGTAATTAAATAGTAACTATTCAGCAATAACAATACTCATCCATTAAAGTAATTGAGCTTAGACATTGATAAATTACTGAAGACCAGATGATATTGGGCTTTACATAATTGCAGCTTTCATACCCTTGAAGGAGTCAGATCGGTGGAATAAATTAATTTTCAAGGTCCTCTCCACCACAAGACACTCTTCTTTTAGCACAAGTTCAAAGTGCTCTAAAAAGAAAAGTATCTCTTTGGCACTGGTTAACAGTGCTGGACTGCTGCAGTGGGACACACATTCTGTGCCACCATCAGGAATGGTGAAGCTGTTTTCCTTCTGTATGGTGGGAGCTCTTGGAGATGTGTTTCTAGAGCTTTAAGGCTCCTTCAGTGGGCATCATCTCACCTATAGGCCTGAAGACAGTGTTAGCATAATACATAAGCCTCCATAAGAAAATGACATAAATGTAATTTTTGTGATTTGTAAAGAGTACCACACTTACTCCCTAAATCAACACTGTTTCAACCCATTCCTCTTTCTATTAAAATACCCTGTGCATATCATTAACCATGATGAAAATTCTAGATAGAAAAATAGAAATTCTATTCTTTCTCAGTTGTGAATTTCAAAGGTCTGTCCATAGCAGAATTTCACCTGTAGTGCCTATGCCAGAGGGCAGTACTCTCAGAAGAGCTGCTGGTTCACAGAAGCTTCATCCAATTACTCTGGCTGAACATAAAGGGAATGGTACCAAATGGGTCTGCTCTCCTTGGCAATGTAGCAATACAGAGGGAGAAGTAGATGGTGTAGAGAAATTGTTACTAAAGCAGACTGCTGGTACCATTTCTGTTATGAATGGCTGGGATATTGTCATTTCATAAGGGTATTTCTAGACATGTTGGCATTTGTCTTTTATAGGTGTAGTTTTACAGACATGGATTCTTAACCACTACAGAATGGTCCAGTTGGAGATAATAGACCAGGTGGTGATGTCATATGGTGGACTACGTGGAGCAGTTGCTTTTGCTCTGGTTGTACTTCTGGATAAGGAGAAAGTGAAAGAGAAAGACTTGTTTGTCAGCACAACTATCATTGTTGTGTTTTTTACTGTTATTTTCCAGGTAAATCAACTTCTTAAGCACGCTTCTTGCAAGGAGAAAGAGTCCCCCGAAAGTGCTGAATGCTTAAAGCAGTACTCAGCTGAAGGTTGCATACTGTTTCACTGAACTGGAAACATAATTGAATTTGTAATTTTAGTAACAAAGATCCTATTTTATGTTTTCATATGGCACCACAAGGGACAAAACACAGTTTCGTCTGTGCTGGAAAATGTTCATTCTTAGCAGTTTGCTATTAATAGTGCTCAAGTTAATATCTGATTTAAAATTCTTCACCTCGTGAATAAACTATAGGGAACAGTCCTTTTTATGGGCAAATACAGTCATTTAAGCTGATCTACCCGAGCCTAAGTCCTTGTTTTAAAATATAATGGTAAGCAGTGGGACAGGAAAGTATTTAACATCCAAATAAAATATCACTTTATGGATGAAAAACACCCCCATTGATTTAAGTGGAGATATGTCAGTATACACCTCCTTGGAACTTTTTGCTCCAATTTATTATAGAAAGCTTGACTGTGGTCACAAACTCCTGATATGCATAAAAAAGGACAATATTCAATGGTATAGGAAACCCTTTAACCCTTCCACTACCATATTTTTCTCATAGCATATATATTCTTCCACTGTTTTTTGTCTATTCAAACCTTTATAAAAGGAATTGAAAGTATTGTATTTTATATTCTAAAGGGGACAGTGATCAACTGAGGAAGTATGAGGACCATATAATACAAAAATGCTCTATTTCTTTTAACAAAATTTAAGAAATTTGCTCTATATTTATTGTCACGTTTCAATCCTTAGGGACTGACTATCAAACCTTTGGTACAGTGGCTGAAAGTGAAGAAAACTGAACACAGAGAGCCAAAACTGAATGAGAAACTTCATGGCAGAGTAAGATATTTTTTAAACAAAACTATTGGATCTTTTGGATGTTTACAGAGTGCATTAAGAGCAAAAAAAATTAGACAATCAAATTTCAAGTGCAAAATCCTTCAAACATTTAATAATTTATCTGTAGGCTGTAATTTGTGTTTGGGTTAAGTCCAGAGAAGGGATGCTCAGATGAAAGTTCTGGTCTTCCATTTGAGAATTCATTGGAGCTGATGATACTGTGAAAACAGCACAGCTGGAATATGCTTCTTTCTCTTCATCTAAATGAGGAAGATTTTGATCGGAAAATGCTAGGGCAGAGCATGTCAAAGTTTATTTTTCCTTCTTAAATATTGTTTATTTATGGAAAAGATATGAAAGCAGGCTTTGTAGCTTGCATAGAAAGGTAGCTACATAGAAAGGTAGTCTGCTACCCAGTGCAGATGTTAATTATATACTGAAGTTCCAGATAAATGGTTATAGTTCAATGTAAATGCTGTGTGTTCACCTGAATTTCTTTAAACTTTTAAAGATTTTGAAACATGATGTCTTCCAATTCACTTTCACACAACATTATAAAGTTTTTATTCGATAAAAGAAAACAGACATTTTCAATACAAATATAGGTTAAAGGACAGAAGACTATAAGACATCTTTGATGGTCTTCTTTAATTCATAAACTTTTCATCCTGCATTAAGTATTTTAACACATTTTTCTATGAGTTAATAATCTTGTCTGTTTTCACATTGGAAGATAACTGAAGTGAATTAACAATTTCATAAAGGACAGGATTTGTTTCTGAGAAACTTCTTGCAGACTACTCAATAAATACATTATGCTTTCATTATACAGTAATTCAAATTTCAGTTTCTGTTCAAATATTTTACTATTTGAAAATCAGGATTCTTTCCCCAGAAATAAAGTCTGTCTACATTTATGGGATATACCTTTGCATGTCAGTTAGCAGTGCAGGCCAAGCAGTAATGTTAATCCTAACATTTTGTAAAGTTGTATGTACTGATTAACTACTTCCTAGAATATTCTAGCAAGATATAGACTGAGGAGGCATAGTGCTTCAAGAACTGTAAAAACTGCAGCCTTCAGAGAGTGGGAGCATTGTCTATTCTTCAGAGTAGGAGGGAGACAATTTATTTATAATATAATTTTCTCCACTTCCATGTCAGATATTTACTGAGGTAGTAATTAATATTATATTAATGAATAATCCCTATCATCCACATTGTTCTAAACCTAGCATGATGTATACTCTGCAGTAATCACTCCAATGTTCAGAGTGAAATGTTATTACCATATACAGAAAGAGACCAAATTCCACCTTCAGCTGCCTTGTTTTGAATCAAGAGTTGTAAACCTAGGATTTTCTATCAGACATCTAATATATCTAGTATGGAATTTTGCCTGGGAATGGCACCTTCTTCTATTCTGAGAGTATGGATTCCTGAAAATCTGAAAAGAAACAGGAGGGAAAATATTCAACTGTTTTAATCACCAGCATTAATAGTGACTAATGTACTTCAAATTGTAGAAATGGACATGGTAAAATGAATCAATAAAGAAAGTCTTAAAAATGAGTGTTAAAATGTGGGTTTGCTGAGACCATGATAATTCAAGAATAGTTAGTGAATTTGTAAAGAACTGATAGAAAGCTCAGGAACTTGAAATAGAAGTATATTGCAGTTAGGATTTTTGTAAATGAGGAAAAAAATCTGCTTAGCAGCAATAAAATTATTCTGCATAGTAACCTGGTGTAAATTGAGCTACTTTTTAATTATGTATTTTATTTCTGTAAAGATATTCATTCCACTTTCACTTTCTTAGGCCTTTGATCATATTCTTTCTGCTATAGAAGACATTTCTGGACAAATAGGACATAATTATCTGAGAGACAAGTAAGTAGTAACTAACTTGGAATAATGAAATACTGCTAGGAAATCTTGTCTGTAAATTACGACTTTTAAGAATTAACCATTTGCACAAGATTTAATCTAAAATGTTAATGTTGTTCCTTTTCTGTAATACTCCATTTCATGAACATTATTTGTATGTGGAGACACTAAAAAACCTCAACTACAGCTGTGCTAGTTTTTTTATCCTATTTCTACAAGGGATGTGTTCAACACCCTTGAAAGTTATGGCAGGGGGTTATTTGAAACTATTCAGATAGTTTAAGCTTACTAGCATGAAATGAATAATCAAAATTATGGATAATTTCCATTGCTTTCTGTTTATATTTGATTCATCTTAAGAGAAGCAAAATTACTCAGCTGAAAGATACAGACAATATTTTCTTTAAGGTGCACATGAAGAGTTACCATTGTGTTGGGCAGACTTCTATAATCTAGATGAATAAAGGTAAAAAAAACAAAAAGACATTTAATCTGGACATCTTTAAGAGTGCTATTTAAGGACAGGTAGTTCCCTCCCTGGAGTTAGGTCACTTCACAGGTGCAGTCACAGCTCGGTTCTGCTATTGTCCTACTGATTCAGCATGTTAATTCCAATTCAAAATCCATGTGGTTGGGTTAGCTTTCTGCAGAGCACTCCCCTAACCCTTGCTGAGAATCTGAGTATATTAGGTTTATCATTATGCTCATGTAATTATACGACTCCTAGGCTGGAGCTACATTGTGTCTGAGATCAAGCAGACTTGCTCATCTGTCTATGCCCAGTTACAGGGACAGTATCTTTCCTTTCCTTTTGTTTTTTTTGTTCATTTATGTAATGAAGAATTTTTATGAGGCATCCCAAATAGAACATTCTCTTTTTTTTCTTTTTTTTCTTTTTTTTTTTTTGTCTAATTTTTTAGTTTACTTCTGGGAATTAATTTCTTCAGGCTTTAATATAGGGGAATACATCCCCAGTTTTGAAGTACTGTCTTGAAGATGGAGCTAAATATTTTTAAAGTGGCAGATTAGAGTGACTTCTTAGATATCAGAAAGTAATCTCCCTAAGTAACAAAAGAAGGAATAGCTTAACATAGATTCGTGGTTGAGTGTGTAGTTTGATGACTAATGTATTTTGAATGAGGCCACCTTAAGTCTGCTTCTTTTGGACTATATGTACATGAAAGTCCTGCTTCCTCAAGAATTGGCATCCTCTAGCATCCTTGCTGCTATACTCAGGTGTGGCAACCTGACTGCTTGTCAGATGTTGTGGCTAGAGAAGAGACATAGTTACCAATTCTGTGAATAATGTTTAACAAAAACGTTTCAACAATTTGAATAAAAAATCATGAACTCTATATAGCCATTGGTCAAGATGGATACACTCACATCCTTTAGAGAAAATCTTGAGGAACATAGATGAAAGTAAAGCAGCCTTTTTCTTCTGGAGGATAAATATGAAATGGCAGATATCCTACTATCAGACAATCCTGGAAATGTAAATCATAGAAATACGCACCACTTCAATCCCCCAGTGTACATCAATGGCCTTATTCACACCATGAATAAGGCCCTCTATAAATATATACTATCAGAAGGGCACTGATTTTCTGAATTGATTTTCTAGGATGGCTGTCCTAGAGGAAAAAGAAAAAAAAAAGATGAGGAAAAGCAGATTTCCTTCCAAAGGAGGAAAAAAAATAAACTTTTAGAATGAAGCTATTAAGTATAACTGCATAATCAGAAGTGGAAAAATAAAGTAGCATGATCTCCCAGTGTATAAAATGTCCCTGTGACTCTGAAATGGGATATTGTAATCATAGCACTCTTGCTGTTGTACTGGTGTTTGGTAAGTGTATCTATTCAATGTTTTGAGACAGCTGCAACACTAGCGGGCTTTTTCTTAACTTTCTTTAAAGGCTAATTGAAAAGCTTCAAAACATAAATCCCTTATGTTGCTATGTTCACCATTTAAAAAAATTGCTTAGCTCACAGAATTTATACTATATACTGCTATATACTTTATAATTTATACTAAACTAAAAATGCTATGAAACTAAAATTGCTTGTTGCCATTAACACAGTTTGTTTAAATTATCAGGTGGTCCAATTTTGATAGGAAATTCCTCAGTAAAGTACTGATGAGAAGGTCTGCTCAAAAATCAAGAGACCAGATCCTTAATGTTTTCCATGAACTCAACTTGAAGGATGCAATTAGCTATGTGGCTGAGGTACTTATGAACACTTGATATATTGTAGCATCATTTCGGTTTGGGCTTAAATTTACAATATAACCTAAAGTTGATGTATTGCAGGAGAAAGGAAATCTATTTTAATTTCTGTTCTGCTTTTTTTGTTTTTCCTAAATGTATTTTGAGTCTCAATATCACCTGTTTTAGTGGCTGTAGTTCTCAGTATTATACCTGATCCCAAAGTATGAATATATTGTACTTACGTCAGTGTACTTTTCTGTTGGATTTTACTGAATAACTTTGGGTTTATATTCATTACATTAAAAAATACTGAAATTCCATAGAGATCAGGTAAACTACTGTCTTCCTAAATGTGTCAACAGAGTGTGTTCTGCTCCTGCAGAACAGAGTGATGTGATCTCAAATCTGATTTGAAGAAACTCACTTCCAAACAGCGAGAATACATGACCAAAGTAGTGGATTACTATACTCTCATTCTGACAGATCACAATAAAAAAATGGGATGAATAACTAATTCAATGGAATCATAACACCCACAGTCCAAAAATTAGGATTCAAGTGAATACTACAGATATCAATCACAATCAGAGAACTGTGAAGTTAGTGAAACTTAAGACTTGAAACAGGAGAAATTTTTAAAGAATGGAAGAAAGTTACTTTTCTTCTGCAGGAGTACCATTCCCAGACTGGAGCAATGTTAACAGGTTGTGGAAGAATTCCTAATCTTCTCCAGTATGAAGCTGGCCACCTTAGTTCAAATCATCACAAATGTGCTGTATTCACATAGGGTAGACAATAGTTTTAATTGCAATATTTTAAACAGTACTCTTTGAAGAGATTATCTATGCCCGTAATCTCCAGGTGGACTCATTTTCACAGCTAGGTCATATACCAGTTAATTTCTTTAATTAAAATAAACACTGTTACTAAAACTGCTACTACTACTACTACTAAAAATCGCTTTGCTTCTCTTCTCTTCTCTTCTCTTCTCTTCTCTTCTCTTCTCTTCTCTTCTCTTCTCTTCTCTTCTCTTCTCTTCTCTTTTCTTTTCTTTTCTTTTCTTTTCTTTTCTTTTCTTTTCTTTTCTTTTCTTTTCTAATGAGCTATAGCCACACAGGCTTCTTTCAGTGAAACGTGGAATTTCAAAGCTTAAATTTGAAAAATAAAACAAAATCCAGTAATTATGTTAGTCTTGGCAAGATAAGCAAATGATGGGGAGTGGTTCACAAGATAAGCAATACTTCCTTTTGAGATTTTGTAAATTACCCATTCAGTTTTCAAACCATTTGAGCTCAAGAATTAATTTTCTTTCTCATGGTGCTTTCTAGGTCACACTTCAGATAAAGTTAGATAATGACTTTGATGTTGATGACCATGAGACTCATGTTCAGATTCACTGCTGATTTTTTTCACTGCTGATTCATTACAATATTTTTTCTAATTAGCAGATGCAAAGGGCTCAATAGGTCACAGTGCCATGCAGATTTAGCCCCTGAATCTTCACCCAATTATGTCTTGAATCTCATATAGTACTGCCAGATTAAATTAGATTATTAATCTTTAGGGGAGTTACCTTTTTCATTATACTTTAGTATATTCCATAACACAAAGAAAATTACTTTTGTTATCCTAGTCCAAGTATTGTTTGTGTATATTGTGTCTTGCAGACACATTCTATTAGCAAAAGTCTACTGATCTGATAATAAAAGACAAAGAAATTAAAAGTTCTTTAGGTTCTACAAAAAATTTGCAACATGCTTTCTTCTAGTGGAAATTAGATATGTTAATTTGCCTGATTAGTCATGAGTTGTGAATCTTTCTCATGTCTGCTTTAACTATTCTTCCTTGACTTCTGAAATATGTTTCTTTGAGCTAAATACCTGTGAATTGTGAGCTGATATTGAAACTGAAGCCATTTCTTCTAGGAGGAGTAAAGATCTGCATCTCCCAGCTACTCACTCTCTTCCCACTTGCAAGAAACTGAGGAGTTTAAAATTTATTTTATAATTTTTTTTTTCAGGTCTGCTGTTAGGCTGCATCTGTATAAAACCAAACCAAACCAAAACAAGACCTTGAGAGAGTTCAGACTGAACTTAAATTCCTTACACTTGAGAGAGGAGAACCTAAAACAGGCAAAATGAAAATAATCCAGAGCAAGTGAATAGAAGCAACTTAAAATACTTACAATTCATAACTCCTATCTAAAATTCCTCTATTGATGATATGGTATCATATAAATATGAAACATTAAACTTGGTTTGAAAAGAAAGTCAGAACTATAATAAGAAAATGGATGAGATTACGCTGACTCGGAATTTACATTTTTTTCTCTTTAATTTTCTGCCTGCAGAGGCAAGAGTGTACTTCTTAATGCCACTGATCTGATCCAACACATAGTACTGTAATATGTATGTGGGCTACCACAGTAAAAGGAAATATTTGATTTGCTCTATGAATATAAAAATGTAAAGGGCTGTGGTGGTTCAGCCTCATCTGGATGCCAGGTGCCCATCAAGCCTCTCTATTACTCCCCATCAACCCTCCTTTCAGCTGGACCAGGGGGGAAGAAAATAAGATGATATTCATGGGTTAAGACAAAGGCAGTTTAATAAAAGGCAAAGCAAAGCAAGGCTGCATGTGTGGAAGCAAAATAAATTAAAATTTATTGTCTGCTTCCTATCAGTAGGTGCTGTCTCAACCCTTTCTGGCAAGCAGGGCTCCAAACTGCAGCAGTTGCTCTGGAGGACAAGAAGATGACTGCCTTCCTCCTTTTTTTAGCTTTTATTGTTAAGCTGACATAATATGGAAGAGAATATCCTTTTGGTCAGTTTGGGTCAGCTGTCCCAGTTGTTTACCCACCCCAAGATCTTGTCCCCAACATCCCACTGCAGGGAGAATGTTGAAAAACAGCCTTGGTGCTGTGCAAGCTCCGCTGAGCAGGAACCACAACACAGGGGTGTTATCATCACCTTTCCAGCTCTTGATGCAAAGCATAGCTCTGGAAGGCTGCTATGGGGAAAATTAACAGTTGGACTCAGTACAAGGGGACACAAAAAGTTAAAGTTGGAGAAATGTAGATAAAATTTCTTTCAATATTCTTCAAAGGAGATGTTTTTTCTTGGTATATTGTTTTTTACAATTTAAAATGTAGAGAACTACCATGTGATTTCTCTCTGCTATGTTTCAAAATGATTGATGGGTTTGGCCTATGCATCGACAATGTCACTCAACAGCTACCTTTTGCCTATATAAGAGATTATGCAAGCAGTAAGGAGAACTCTGAAGACAGAAATCTGAGCTTTTCCATCAATTCACTTCTGTTACACTAATTTACATAAATCTCATCTCTTCAGTAACTCATCTCTACCTTTTACAAATAATCTTGTAAACTCCTACCACCTAGACTGATAATGTTTGCTGCTTCCAGTCTGGTAGAGAATTTAGAAATTTAGTGTTGTATCTTTGAAAATGATACTCTTAATGCAATGATGTGTTGAGTCATAAAAATCTGCATAGGTATCCCTTTGTACTTAGTTTGTAATATGGTGTAAAGTAAAAGATCTATCCTTGACAGAGTCTGTGAAGAGAAAAAGAGTTAGACTGCCAAAGTGCAAGGTTATAATTTGCAACCAGATTGAGGCCTAAGATATCACTCATCTCCTCAACATAAATTTAGGAAAGTGGAATTGTTTTTCTCCTAGCTTTGTTTATTGGGATAATATCACTCAACATAAAGAAATCATAAAACCAAAAAATTGTTTCGTTTCATTACCTAAATACAACTTCTACCCTGCTTCTTGTGCCATTTGCATATATCAGCTTCACAATCTACCCACACTTTCTGATACACTTTTTGCACTAGGTGTTTACAGCTGTAATATGTCTTGTTTCTTTCTGTGATCAGGGAGAACGTAGAGGTTCCTTGGCATTCATACGTTCTCCAAGTACAGACAACATGGTAAATGTGGATTTCAACACCCCACGCCCAAGTACTGTGGAAAGCTCTGTCTCTTATTTACTGTAAGTAATGTGGATGGACTGGGGGGAGGGTGGGGATTTTTATGTTTTATGTCAGGGAATGGAAATAGTGTTACAAATTTTGAAAAATAAAAATTACAGGGGCTTCACTCTTTGTACTTCAGTTAATCTTTTCTTACACATAAAATGAGTAAATATACAGTTCTATTGTGTTTTACACACAAACAACTTCTTGCAGTAAAGGCTGGTAAGGTGAAGCAGACATCAATTAGAGTTGTTTCATGTGCGTTTTGTTCACCAACTGCTATAGACTGGACTAGATGTCATTTCTGTGTCTGCTCCAGAAAAATTAATCAGAGAGGCAAGCAAAAGAAAATTGTTTCTTCCTTAAAACTTTTATGAGTCTTTCTCCAAACAGATCATGTATCATAAAATCAGAGAAATTAATGTTACACCTACTTGAAAGACAAAGAACAATTATCTTTTCACAGTTCCCATTACATATTTGCTCACTCACTATTTATCCAATTTTGACCTTTTCTTTTTTTTTTTTTTTTTTACATCATCTTAATTTCTCCTTCTCTTTCCCCATTTTGTTGTTTTTTACTTCCTCTTCAGAAGTTACTGATTTTTAAAACTGCTGTTTGTATATTGTATTCTTTTTCAGAAGAGAAAAAGCTGGACCAGTTTGCCTGGACATGCAAGCTTTAGAGCAGAGAAGGAAAAGTATCCGGGACACAGAAGACACAATAGCTCATCACACCCTACAACAGTACCTGTATAAACCCAGGCAGGAGGTGAGAACAGAAGGCTAGCTTTGGGCTGTTTTCCAGTCTAAAACTAGGACATATTAGGAACCAAAACCTGGGAGTGAAATGCAGATGAAAAGAACCCATCTGCAAAATTTGAACCCTCAAGGAAGATAGGCTATGTGTTTATACTATTTCTAATTTATGAACATACCTCTGTAACAGAACTAGTGCTTTGATTTCACTGGGGCCAATGGGATGCACAACTAGGTCCAATATATGTTCTGAATTAGGATGAAATGGATATTTTCTGGATATTAGAAAAAAGCTCTTTAATATGAGGTGATGGACCACTGGAACGGGCTGCGCAGAGAGGGGGTGGAGGCCCCATCCCTGGAGTCATTCAAGGCCAGGCTTGATGGGGCTCTGAGCAACCTGCCCTAGGTAAAGATGTCCTTACTTGTGTAGGGAGGTTGGACCAGATGACCTCTAGAGGTCCCTTCCGGCCTAAAACATTCTATGAAATGGGGCGTATCAACTGAAGTGATGCAGACACTTTTACGGAGAGGGTTACTTTGAATGACAGTCACTGCTATGTACGTAAAATTCCTGGATTTATACCTGCTTCCTGGTGAAGAAAGAAAAAGAAAAAGAGGAGTTTCATTAATGCCTTCAGACTAGCCTTTGCTTCATTCTTTTTTATGGAGATATTTACATTTGCCTGGCACTGATTGAATGCATTGATTCAGGGCTTCCAGCTGTATTTCTAAATGCATTAATACCGTCTTCCCTTTCTGGCCACAGCACAAACACCTGTACAGTCGACATGAGATCATGCACAGTGAAGATGAGAAACAAGACAAGGAAATTTTCCATAGGACAATGAGGAAGCGCTTAGAATCTTTCAAGAGTACCAAATTAGGAATAAACCATTCCAAGAAACTCAATAAAATCCACAAACGAGACCGAGGCCAAAAAAGGGTAAAATACTTTCATGAGGACCCACATATAGCCACCTCTTATACAAACTAAGGGACAGGGAGGGCTGAGAAGACTCTAAAGAGTCCTATGTCCTGCATTTGTCTCTGTCCTATAAAACTTCATGAACTTAAAGGGTCTAAATGAGAAGAGACTAAACTATGAGATAACTTCTCACATGCTGCTTTTCTCTATGCTTTGGGATCCTTCTTCTTATTGATCAGTTGAGAAATAACAGACCTTGAGCCATGTTACAACACCATGGGGAGATGTTGCAGGGTAGCACTGTAGTATAGAGCATTACACAAAATTTGCGTGCATCTATGGAACATCCACCATACAAAGAGCTAAAGTTCCTTTCTTTTCCTGTAGTGAGTAGGAACGTAGGGGGGAAACTACTTACATCCATATTGAGTCTCAAGCAAAGATTACAACAGGTTTCTGGGTTATGCTGCTAAACTCATTACTTCAAACAATGTCACTGCCTTTGCTATGTGATGATGATCTTGGTAACTTGTTTCTTTCAGCGAAACAGCAGTGTAATACCAAATGGAAAAATACCTTCAGAAAATCCAGTACAAGATTTTACTTTGAAGGAAAAAGGTAAAATTACTCTTAGACCAGTTTTATGGTACAGCTACACTGTCAGTTAAGCGAAGCTGGTATTAAAAGGGACTTCTACTCATAATTCACAACTCAAGAGTGGGGATCTGCTCCATACTTAAATGCAGTGTCTTGATGATTTAGAATTGTTTTTGCTAGACAGTTGGATGGCAAACCAAATTTTAATTTGCCTTTATATTCACATATTTAAAATATCACATTTAAATTAAAAACCAAACAAACAAAAACCTAACAAACAATGCAGTTTGCAACATGAATGATCTTTCAGCTTTGTTTTGGATAAGCTGCACAGAGCAGCTTTTCGTAAGATTTTTCTTTTTCATCACAGCAGAATATGTCTGCCCAGGACACCAAGTCATATAAAATGCAGTAGTTGAGATAATATTCTGATATCAGTTAAGGTCCATTTGTACAGCAGGGTCTGGTACTAAGCAACTCAGGGAGATTGTAGCTTTGAAAGGAACACACAGTAAGAGGCCAGTTGCAGCACTGATTCACTCTTCATGCACAAGTCTAACACACAGGTCAGTCTTGAAAGTGGAATCTGACTGGCCTGGAGAGCAAAAGCTGGTTTTGCATGTAAAGGCACAAATTCTTTCCTCTCATGTTTTAGACAAGTTTGGCATCGCTGTCAGTCATAGCAAGACATGATGGATACTAATATGTTTGTTATGTAATTATAAAATAGTATGTGTCGTTTAAAAACTGAAACGTGGTTTAAAAGTAACTGAAGTATTAATTTGTGTTCTTCCCCCATCTATGCATGCAACACAAAGAACTGAAGTAAAGTAGACAGGGACTAATCTTCTCTCAAGAGCTCCAAGCAAAGATATGTTTCTTTATGTATGTTCTTTGAATAATTTTCTGAGCATTAATTTTCTTTGACTGACAGGGGAAATACAGGCCAATTGAATAAGAGGAATATTCTAGAGCCTTTTTGCATGACGAGAGCTTTCCAAATACTTTTAAGTGGATCATTCAACACTGTCTTGTTAAAGAACACGCTGCATAGATGTCATCCTCTACTTAAAAAAAAAAGCTTAATTGGAAGACACCCTTAACAAGTGCTTTAGCATCTATTGTAAAATTGATTCTTCTGCAATAGAGGTAGCAAGGACCTCACCAAGCTTGAAAACAGTCAGAATACTAATGCTGGCCTCTGACAAATGATGAAAATGCAGTGACTGGTCATTGTAATGGGATGACATTTATCAACACATGAGCATTTAAGACACAAAACACAACAGCAGTGGTGGCATGTCATAGCTTGGTTTGCTTCAGTCCCAGGAAAGCAGACAATTCTGTTAGCCAAAAGCTTAGCCAGACTATGAGATCGCTTATCATAGCACCAGATAATAATGCAAGCTGGAAACCTGTGTTCAGTTCTTGATGTAATTGGTATTTAAACTGTAAACTCTATATACATTCACATTTCAGTGTTACAACTGTTGATTAAATTTTACCCTTATTTAGAGACTTGTTAAAGATGTATCTTTGATAACTATGAAAGCACCAAACCAGCATGAAATAAATAGCATTTTCTGTAAGAACTGATGCAAATCTCTAATCAAATTGGACTTTCTTTTTCTTTCTAGATGTGGAGTTTTCTGAATCGGAAGAAAATAATGATTATGAAACTTTGCATCTAGGCAAAGGAGTTGATTTCCTGGCTAATGTGACAAAGCAAAATTTCACAGATACTCCCAATGGTAAAAATACTAATTATCTACAGATTTGCTTTGTGGGTTTTTTTCAAATCTTAAAAAAATACTAGAAATTCTGCTGACTTAGTCTGGTTTTTGTGTTTTGTTTTGATGTGTTCTATTAGAAAATATATTTACTTAATATTAATGTTAATAGATAATGAATTTTGGATAACCAGAGATACAGAAAGCATCAGATTTGCTACTGAAACAAGTTGTGATCATGACTGACTAAAGCAGATCTAAACCCATTAATTATTTCTACCATCAGAAAATGTTGGTTTAGACCTTACAAGGCTGGTGAATACTAGTCCTTTGGAAATGTTTCTGCTTGCATTTGGAGCACTTTGTTGTGATAAAGTTCATGTTTCTTCTTTCAGGCAGGATTTCTCTTCTTAAATTCGCAACTTCCTCAGATCTTTACAGGCTTGTAGAAGTCACTGAAAAGGGCAGATTTGCAGCATTCCTGGAGAATTCACTGGACTTGCTTTCCAGCCCTGAAAGGCTCCAAAATACTAGATTGAAAATGTATCACTATATATAACAGGAATTATATGATATGATTTATAACATTTTAAATAGCATTTTTAGTATTCAATATAATATTTTTAGTATTTCTCTTTAGCACTTTTGCATTTGTATTTTCAGCATGCCATTGTGTGCTTCATGTATAACACTGTGCATAGAGTGAAGAAAAATACTTGTGTCTGTACTGCTTTGACAGACATGCTGATAAAGATTTTTCACTGTTCCATGACAAATTCTATGTTTCAGAATGTATAAAGACATCCAGAAATCAATCCAGAATTAAGTGGGTTGCAAAATGCAAACCTAGACTAAGTTTTAAAATTCCTTTTTCTGTTCAAAGACTACCAACTTGGTATCTATATTAAAAGGCTCCTGTAACTTACACTGCTCTGTTCCCTGTTTTAGCTCCCCTACACACATCTCATTCCTTTATGGAGTTGTGTACTTTTAGCATTTTTTCCCCCACTTTTTGTTTTGTTTTTAGGGTTTGATTTGAATTTTCTGCAGTTATTTTGTATCATGCTTTATTTTGCTTCAAATTTCCTGACTGGTTTCTTCTTTCATTGTTTGGTTTGGTTTTTTTTTTGTCTCTATGTATCTCAAACATAATTGTAGATAGGACACAATATTCAATTTCTCTCTTTACTATAAACCCAAAATGACTAGCAATAATCAAGGTACAAGAGTGTGTGTATAATAGTCTGTGTATTGGCCTAGTCACATCTATACTGGTGTGTATTAGCCTATTTTTTTTTTTCCACACTATAGCCATTCTCCTTTTACAAAACATCTTGCTGTATTACCAAGATATTATTTTGATCAGTTGTATTTGTCACTCATTAATTTTTTTTTAGGAATTGATAACCCAGTATTTTCAGCTGATGATGATCAAAGCATCTACATGAAGTTCTCACCATGGTTATCTGGTGAAGATACTGTGGTACCATCACAAAGGGCCCGTGTACAGATCCCATATTCTCCAACCAACTTCAGACGGCTCACTCCATTCCGGCTCAGCAATAAATCAATAGATTCCTTCCTGCTAGCAGATGGCCCAGAGGACCGACCAAGATCTTTTCTCCCAGATTCAACACATATGTAATATTTTGAAATATACTGTCACCTTCATTTTTATTCAGTCTTCCTATTAACCCTGACTACTTACAAGTAAACTTACATTTCTGATTTTTCTTTTCCCAGAGCATTTCTTTCCTTCCCAATTTCTTCATATAACTAAACATCTTCTATCTTCCTCCAGCTTGAATAAAAAGCCATCTTTTTATTTTCCTTCTGCAGAAGAACTGTCCAACTATTTGGGGTCCTGCTCTTGTTTTGTCTTGAATATTTTAAATGCCAAGAAAATAGTATTCCAAATACCAGAATATTATGCATCCATTTTCAAGAGGCTTCAGGTTGCTTGGTTAGTCACTTCTAGATGATAACATTTGTACCTGAATTCCTTAACAGGAATGAGGTAATTCTGATTCAACCTCCTTAAACAATGATTGGTCTTTTTGAGTAATATTATCACTACTGTCTGTAGATGTAAGCAAAGTAGTCTGAAGTCCCAGTTGCTGATGCGAAAAGATATGGTTTTCCCCTATGAGGTTATATGAATTATTTAACCCATGGGACTCTATTGAATTTAGACATAGAATAGATACAGCAGGGCTTGACCAGCAATGAGCTGGGTGGTCATTCATTCTTACCATGATTAGAATATGATTTTTGATTCTATTGCTAAGAAGCCTTGAGAGATTTCTGAACATTTGTCCAGTTTATTTATCCAGTGCCCAGGAAGTGAAAATGGTCCCATTGCTACAACACAAGTATTCAATGACACTGCTGATGTCATCATTAAATTACAGAAGAAAGGGTTTTAAAATGAAGTATGTTTACTTAGAATGTATCAGAGTTCCCTTACACAGCCAGACTCTGCAGAAGCAGAATTACAGTTTTGGTTAGAGTTTTATCCTTAAATGGAGTTGGTCTTAATCTATACCTTATTTTGAAACCAGAAGAATGCTTGACTTTCTGAATGCAGAAAATAACTTGTTTCTTCCAGCACGTTAGAGGCTTAAAATTAAATTTCCTCTGGGTTTACATAAATATCCTACTTGTCCTTTCATTTGCACTATTAGGAAATTTTCCACACCATAAAAAGCATTCTTCACTTCTATAATCAACACAGTCAGTGCTGTAAATGAAGTGGGTCAGGTCACAGTTCAGACATCATAATTGTATAGGACATAAGACATTGAAGAGATTATGGAATAGTCAGTTTAGTAATGAATTCACCTTTGTGGAATCCATGATCACAAATGTGTAAGCTTCAGTCCCCTGTGCATCAACAAATACAGTAGTATGGTAAGATGAAAGTACTGCTGTAGTTAATGAAACTATTCAGACAAAGACCTCAGGATAAGAGTGAATGCTGGTAATTTTGTTTTGAGAAAATTCCATAACCTTTAGAAAATAAATAGAAAAGGAAGTTCAATTTTAGCTATGTTCTGACTTTTGGCCCTGCAGAAGATGTTCTAGTTCAAATGTAATTACAGGAAGCACATCACTTTCTTTACTGGAGTGACCTGTAGGTCAGTGGTTAGTTTTACTAGTCAGTTACTTATTAATGCATCTTTGATTACTTTTTAAATTATGTATTTGAATGAACACTGGATTAATTAAAGAACTGTGAATTAAATTCCAATATCCTGGAACAATGAGCAGCATTCCAAAAGAAAAATGTCTCCTTGACACTTATCCACATTGAAATTCTCTTCAGTTTTTTTTTACTACTGAGAACATTGTCATAAAAAATAGGTATATGACTTGCTGAACAATTTCTTGTAAACTTTCGTTCTTTTCCTCCATTCTATTCTGTTATTTGCAATTGACTTTATTATGACAAACTGGTATGTATAAGTTCTTGTGCAGGTATCTTTGATATATCTATATCACTGTGGTTTGCTGTTTTTTTTAAGAAGTGTTTTGAGAATTTAGATTTCCCAAGCTAGTAAGCTTAGACTTTATTAATCTCTGAAACAGGCCTCCAAATTTTCTCCTTAACAAAACCCTCTTAATAGGAGAATGATACCAAAATTTCAATTAGAAGGTTTTATGAAAACAGTGTAAACTGGAAGCCAAAGGTGGAAATGTGAAGTTTCTCTTCATACTCTAAAGTACACATCAGCTCCGGTTAATAAGAAGTTGACTCCTTGGTGATACACTCTGCTAATTGTTTGAAAGAACACAATTTCTTTCAAAAGTTTCTGAAAGATTTCCCTGCTGAGCATCAGGACAAAGATTCACCTTAATGACCAGATGATGGCTCCATCTTCTAAATATCTGAAACAGGCAGTTGTTCATCATAAACAGTGAACTAAGTTTTGCCTGACTCTCAGCAAGTATAAGAAGTTTAGTAACCTCACTTTGTATTGTTCAATACAGAAATTGGGACAGGGTACAGTTCTCCAGG
>JANHGN010023960.1:35580-47312 GCA_024605025.1 Megaceryle maxima | reverse complement strand
CAGGGATGGTTTCAATAATAATAATAATAATAATAATAATAATAACAACAATAATAATAATATAATTTTAAAAACCCACCACACACAAAAACTAAAACCAACCAACCAAAAAAACCCACCACAATAAAAAACCCACAAACCAACCAACCCCCAAATAAAAAAATAATAATAAAAAAAACCCCAAACCAACTTCAACAACAAAAGGTACATTTACTATTTTTGCCAGTGTTTCAAATGAAAGCAGAAACTGAACAGCTGCAGTGGCAAGGTTGACATACGGGGTATAATCAACATAATTAAAGATCACATAATATGTTCTATGGTGTATAAGCCTTTGGGTTTGTCTTACTTTTCCATTAGCTGTACCATAAGCAGTCCATGATCACTATTATATATTAAAAAAAACCCAACCCTCTCATACTTTAAGTTCCTTTGAACCTGGAGTAACCTGGAGTTACTGAACAAAACACCCAAACCCACAACTCACCTCTCTCAGCTGAACATTTGACTGAAATGTTACTGCAAATATGACAGTTACAATCATGAATACTGTGTGCACCGATTATACACACAGATTATGATAGGTTCTTTAAATTAAATAGGCATATGTTCATATTTTAGCACAGACTCTAACTGAAAAATTCAACTAAGAAAAGTGACTAAATGCTCAAGCATTAAACTTTTTATTTTAATAATGCTAATGTATATTTCTGGATTCAAGTGGTTTCTGCAGTTTGTAAAACCAGTCTGGTGAACCCAAAATACAAAACCTCAATCAGTGCAACACAGACCAGACAAGTTTATCTTTGACAGTCAGAAGATAAAACTCCACCAATAGTCAGGACTTCCAATTATTTCCACACTCCCTTTAAACTGGTTCTGTTAGATGTTGTCAACAAAATTATTTTGATAGATTATCCCAAAGCTGAACTTGTCAAGCTTGTCAATCATGAATTCTGAAAAGCTCTAAGTGAAGTAGTATATAAAATGACCTTAGAGAACATTTAAGTGGCTTTTGGATGGGGGGTCTGGGTGGAGGTTTTGTGCAGGTGGCTAAGGCATTAGACTTGGGGCCGACTGATCTGTCTTCTGCATTCCCCGTGTTACTTGCAAAACCACTGACAAATCATTGATTCACTCTGAACTCCATGTTACTCCTATCTCAAACCGACAGAGGCTTGCCAGCCTCATCGGAAGCTCTCAGATTGAAAGACTTTCAGTTCTTCAGACTGAGGCACACATTACATGAAATTTCACTAAAAAAACCAGAAGTGTAAAGGGTAACATTTTGGACATTAGAAGTGTGAAAGAATCACAACAGATTTACCTGTTTCTGTGCCACATTTATACATCATAACACACCACATTTTGAGACAAGGAGACCAAGTTTTTTGAAAGCTTTATGATCAACAATGCTCAAGAGAAAACAATTCAGTAACTTGCATGCTAAATATTCCTAAAAATCTGGCCATTTCTTTTAAGTGATTTCCGTGGCTTTATTTCAAAACATGACCCTTCTCAATCCTGTTCTTCCTCATTTCTCTCCTGTCCTATTGTGGGGAGAAGTGAATGAGCAGCTATGTGGATGCTTAGCTGCTAGCTGAGGAAAACCCATCTCAGTTAGCAATCTTTTGAGGAAGTCCACAGAGTAGGTCTGTAAAAGGCTTCACATCTTTGTTTCTGTATTTTCACATGTGTTTACTTGCATGCTAACTTGCCATGACTGCCCAGGGAAAGGCTGTCAGCAAGTGATTACATGCACAGAGCTTCATGTGCACACAATTATGTGTTGACTATTACAGACGTAAGCACTTCTCTTTACAGTCCAGTTAGTACAACAGTTTGAAATATATACTAAAACCTAAAAAATTGTAGGAGAGGCTTTGTTAAAACAGACTTGATATTTTCTAGTGATTACAACTGCAAAAAAAACGTGCTCAGTGCCTCCGATAAACGGACAACAGGGTATCTGTTGTAATCTACAAAATAATGCCATTGGAAAATGTTAATCAATTAATGTTTTAAATACCAAAAAGCAACAAAGTTACCAGCTGATTATCAGTGCCTAAAAATTACCCCCTTCAGAACAGTGCAGCTTTCCAAGGAATGAGCTTTCTTTCACTAATTTTTTTCTCACCTCCATCTGAAATAGGCAGCTACAACTGACACTTTCAGTAAAAAGACACCTCCCTTTTCATATATTCAACAAGCAACAATTTTTTGTGATGGTCGTGTTTTTAACCACCTCCATCAGTTCTAAACATTAGTCTTATAGAATGTAACTTACCGTACAACCTCTTCAGTTTGTTGACTTATAGTTATTCTTCCAACAAATCTGTGAAAGATGGCCATATGTTAGAAATATCTACACAAAGACTCAAAAAATGTAAAAAATCTCCTCTATATTTACAAAATTATTATTACTGGTTCACGAGTACTAAGTAATCCTAAGTAATCCACATTTATTAACAACTAAATTAAACCAATAGGTCAACACTGGCATTAATTTTACAAGAGATATTTCACAACAGAAACATTTATCCTTCAAAAGAGCAGGTGAGAAAGCCTATTAGATGTCATTAATAAAACCACAGATTATATTTCTTACTCAACTAAAACAGTTTGTGACTTGATGTTTCAATAAGAAGCATTTCCTCCACACATGTAAATTAGCATATTATCCATCAGAAAAAGTAACTTCTCATTTAATAAAGCCAATCTACTCTCCTTTTTAAATCTGACATGCGCATTTATAGCGCAGCCCCAGCTACAAACAGGGGCATAAGCTTCTATAGGAATTGTACCTTAACCTGATGTTCTCTAAAAACTGACCTAAGTATCAAATACTTGAGTGGCTGTTCAAACTAACAATCTTAATTTTTAGAAAATGTAATATTTCTCAGTGATCCCAAAAGCTTACTTAAGAATAGCTGCTTTGATACACTTGGATCCTGAAAACTACTACTTGATAACTACCACTTACCACTATACAAGTCACGAGAAACTTGGATGGGAACATAACTTTTTTAACTATAATACCGTTTTACAGGGTGTAGGGCATTGCTTGTTGATGTTAAAAGCTCAACTGAAACACTCTCAGATACGACTGGGCTTTTTTGCTGCTGAAGAATGGAGTTCAAATCTTCTCTTAACCGTAAGCAAAATAAACATGAGCAACACATATCCTTAGAACTAACACGAGCTTACAACAATTTGCTAAGGTTTGAGTTAATTACATTAAAAATTAAAAGTACTGAAATCTCCTGGCAGAACCTTATGCAACTCTCTTTCTCCAACCTGCTCAGACTCATAGGCCAGTTTGTTTTTTTTTTTTTTTTAATTTGAAAAAAGTTTACTGGTTAGAACAGAAATCTACTAAATGAAATGAATAAAATATAAAAAGTAAATATCCTGTAATTCCTAATTTACTACTGAAAAACTCAAATTTAACTTGTCACTTGCAACTATGAGTGCAGTATAAATGCACTACTTATTAAAACCAAGCATTTAATCAAATGTCTGAAGCTATTTTAATCCCAGCAACATTCCTAATAATAAACACTTTATTTTGATTTAATTTCAAAATATTTACTAATAAAGTGATACCTGTATAGATCTGCTTCTGGCTGCTGACATTCTATAACAGCTACAAGTTTGTCCAGGTTGGCAACAGACTGTAAGACTGCTGTTTCTGGGACTGCAACATGTGTCTGTAAAACAGTGTCCATGAAGTTAATGATACAGGACTACTGGGCAGCAGGGATATTTCAGTGAGCTAAAATAAAAACGGCATCACAAATTAACTACATTCTGTTTCACAACAGTAACCCAGACCTTAAGATTTGTCTCTCCATCCAAACTTGCGGTAGTAACATGGCATGAACCGTCAACTCGGTCAGATGACAGAAGCACCAGATCAACAGGAAAAGTCTCATCTTTGGCTACTCTGACAATGTCTCCCACCTAATCAAGTGAACACAAATGAGAAGAGATGAATTCACTTCAGCATTATTTCCAGTTCATGATGGAACAGGCCACAATTATTAGCAGTGAAACAAGAGCTTTAGCTATGCAACAGAAACAAGATTCTCAGTTTGTCCTTAGACACATACCCGGATGTTTTTAGATCTAGTTTTTACAAGGCCACCACTTCGAACAACATAAACCGGAGCACCATTTACTTCATTGTCTGCTTTATGTCTGAGCCAGTCTTCATAACCCTGAAGAAAACACACAAAAATTCATTTTTAAGCAAGAAACCTACCAAGCGTAACAAGTATCTTCTAAGTAAACGCACTTCAAATTACTTCCTGCATAGCCTGGATACAGGTACTAACTTCTCTTGAGTTTCTACTGCAGATGTTACTCACAAACCTGAAAAAAGTATTTTCACCCATGTTACACAAATAAGTAAAAGCAAATAAAGTAGCAAAAGTGGTAAAGAAACTTAACAAACCTATGTTCTGTTAAAATAAACAGGAAGTGACATTTTCTGCAAATGAGAACATACACTTATTCAATCTTTTATCTATATGGCTTAGTACACAACAAAACTTGGAATAGTCCCAGTCACTCTTATGGATTCCATTTTTTAAATTTTTAATTTTTTTTTTTTTTCCTAAGAGAAGTAACAGACTGAAATTGCTTCCTCATCTAGCACTTTTTATAGCTACTGCTATAGACTATGCATGAAATCTTAAAATTTCTTAAATTTGTATGACATGCTGTTCACACACAAGAGCTGTATAACAAGAGATGACCAAGAAGATTTTAGTTCTTTGTGAGGCCTAATGCAAAAGTTCGCATTAATTGAGTTTTTAATGGCTAAATTAAGCAGATTTTGTTTAGCTGATATTCAGCACCTCTTTAAGCACCCTTTTTCCCATGGACACACAGATGCAAACATCCACGCGAGTGAATCCAGGCATATTATTCCCCTCCTATTTTCCTAAAGTATTAGTACATTGTTTATTTACCCTAATAGCATGACTGTCAACAGCACGATCTCTGATCGCCAAGGCTAGGTACTGTTCAGAAAGCCCCACGAGCAAGCACAGAAAATGGATCAAGTCCATGCAGGAGGTTTGACTGCCTCTTACATCCTGGCAAGACTCCTCCTACAAGTTATTTGCAATAATAGAGATATTTCCTAAAATGTTTTTCTGTAGGTATAAAAAATATGAAAGAGTTCAAACTACTTCCTTGGAAGTCTGTAGGCAGAAGAAAGGGGCCCTCTGAAAGGGCAGGCATAATCCCAGCTCATTTTAGAATGCTACAAACATAAGGATGTCTTAATACAAAGAGTGCTAATGCAGATGCAGTTTGGAGACCTCTACATTTGGAGCAAAGTTCTGTGGTGAATTTAGCATGTTAAAAATATAGCTTTGCAGTTCTACCTTTATCACCTCCACTGTTACTAGCACAACAGAGCAGGGACAGCACAACTGCACTACCAAGCTCTTGAAGGGGGATGGGGGAAGCTTTATATGCCAACTGCTTAAAAATAAAGAATTAGCTAGTGTGCAGTAATAGCAGCCACACAGAAAGATACTGGGAAATCAGAATCCTAAAACGCCTAAGTAAGAAAAAGCAAGAGTCAGTACCTACAGCTCCTTGCTAAAGGTGACTGACAGAAGAAAACAAGGATTTAGCTAACATCCAGTAACCTTGGGGCATTTGACTCATAAACTTGAACAGCTGAGCAATATGGGCACTTGGCAAAGAACTGAATTTTACCTTCTTTAGAAAGTACAGATTTCATTTCTTTCTCCATCTGACACCTATTGCCTACAACACAAGAGTGACACCTCACACCAGGGAATTCTTAAGAGCCAACTTACTGTGGTCAGTTTAAATTCCCTCAAATGTACCTAATGCAGCATTTTTGAGCCACTTCTTTACCCTCACTTGCAAATACTGCAAAAATCCTATGAAAAAGAAAGATGCAATAGGAGTACAGGGAATATTGATCACTTGCATCAACAGAAATTAAAATATTAAAATCCCTGAATTAAATTATATTCTTAAATCCTGCTTCAATAACTGCATCAATGTAATCGAGAAAAGGACAAAATTGAAACAGGCCTGCATATTATATTACCAGGTTTTTCATTCTCAACTTAGGGCTGTCTTTAATCAAAACCTGCAAAGTAGGTGTTTCTAATTTACCTGAGTCACATAAACATCTGTCCGATCAGCTTGTTTGCTAAATACCTATGATCTCACTGAGATGGACTAAGTTCTCTACAGTTCCTTAGGAAATACCTTTTTTTTTTTTTCTCCTTTTATTTCTATTTATTTAATTTACTAATTTTGGATTCCTCTGAGGACTGCACGCGCACCTTCACGTAAGAGGGAAGTGCTCTGGCTAACAAGATAGACAAAATGACACAGCAAGAGTTGCACCACTTTGCAGTCTTGTATGTCCTTCTTCTGACCTAGGTGCAATTACACTTCTAAGAAGCTCTATATCCTTGTCTGAGATTAAAATAAGGTTGAGATTTGAGGTTTGCTAGAGATGCCATGTTAACTGGCCTTGAAGCAAGGGAGAGTTTTTCCACCCACTGCTAAGCTTCTCAAACCCTCATACAGTTAATGCTTCTATTTTTCCCATTCCTCTTTCGAGAGGCTATTAAGTTATAGTTCAAAATCTATCCTGATATAGGTTTGTATCGAATCAGTGCCCTGCAGCTTTCAAAAGGAGTTTCTTCCCCTAAAATCTGATTCCTATTCCACTTCTGGTTTGAGAGAAAATGGGAGTTGGTTTTGAGACTGTATTGGGTATTTTCCCCTCTGTATTCCAAGATTTATCTTTCTTCCTTGTCCAAAGGCAGCCTCTTGGAAACATCCCACTGAACTGTCTTTCCAAGATAACAGCTTGAGAATACTCTTTGCCTACTTTGCAGCAGGTAGGATAAACGTGATATTCCACTAGATCAGTTTAGGTTATTCCAATACTCCTTGCAGTGACATTGAGACAATTGGAAAAACTCTTTATACTAAGCAAGTAATAAGTTATTGGAAAATTCTAGAAAGGATGCTAAAATCTCTATTCTTTGCAACTGATGGGAAGATACTTGTATCATCAATACTTTCCCAATATAAAATTGCACATCTGGAAACAAGGTGGTAACAGATTATTTTGGACTACTGCACAATCTCTTGCAATTGACACAGCATTAGGGGATATTTTCCATTGCCTATTTATGACTATAGTTCTTGAACATGTGATTTTTTTGGGGGGGTGATGATAACAACTGCAACCAAATGGCATTAGGGCACTCTACACAGACAAACTGCACAGCAAGGAAATGAAATGTTAGTTCAAATACTACTCCAGCATTAAGATTCCCCTCTCTCCCAAACACCATTCTATCCACTTGAAAGCCAGAGCTATTTTTACTTTTGCCCTATTTTAGGGTGGCTTTGGGTCTTACTGGCACAGGAGGTAAATTGAAATTCCAGTTGTAGCTCCAAAACAGTCTCCTGCTTACTTTTCAGTTGCTATGACTGCATCTCTTCCCCAGACAGCACTGTCAAGCCCTTTGAAGGCAATAGGTCCTGAAAATTACCTCCCTGCAGAAAAGATTGTAGTTTCTGTCTACATCACCTCTTTGTTTCTTTCTTTCTTTCTTTCTCCTCTTGCTTTTAAGTGTTTAAAGAAAAGAGAAGATTTTTTTTTTCTTCTCTTTTAAACATTCTTATTTCAGGGGTTCTATGTCTTAGTAGGCTGTAGGATGATTCTTGAACAAGATTTCTATTAAACTCATAGATAAGATTTTTCTTATTTCAAGTGCTATAAAGCACCCAAAATGTTCTATGCAACAAAATAAAAGAAAATAAACCCAAAAGTTTTCTAAACTGGAGCTTTTACCTGGTACAGGATTACAGTTAATATCCATTTTACAGCATGAAATGGGACTCCTTGGGGCAAAGTCTGCCTTTTACCTACTGACAAACATGGATTGCACCACTGCTTCATCTACCCAAACTCCTTCCTCAGCATGTCATGTGGGAGGATTGGTCTTAATAGGCAGTGAGGTGTGCCAAAGGAATAAGTGAGGAGCTTTCAGAAAAGGTCTTATAACAAGTGACATGCAATGTTTAGACAAAAATGCTGTCTGACAGTCATTCACTGCCCATTTAAGGGTACCACAGTGAGTCACTGAGCACTCAACAACTAACCAAAATGTTGAAGTTCAAGAATCTAAACAAATATGAAATACAAAACCTTTATAAAAGTAACACATTTTAAAATTTATTTTTAGCATCTAAAGATTATCCTGCTCAGGTTTTAAGTAACTTTACCTTAGAAAGACACGCTTTAAGATTTTTGACCTTTACCTGTTTTATGGCTGTCACAGTTATGACAAAGAATAATGGCAATCCACTGGTAATAGGACTGGTAGGGGTATCTATCATGAGCTAAAAGAGAAGAAAATATGAACATTAGCCCTAATTTTACTTTCAGAATTGTACTTAAAAGACCATAACCAAACAAAGCCAACTAACCAAAGAAAAAAACCAAAACCAAACAATAACAAAAAACCCACAACCCAAATGAGATGACAACTATTTTCAAAACTCCTCATTATAACCTGTAAGTATCTCTACTGCACTTTCTGCAGTTTTCCTGGTGCAAAATTCAGTTCCTGACATCTAAATAACACATGTCAATAACAATGCAAACAAAGTTTCTAGGGCACAGAACAGCCTTAGTCACATTTGTAATGTATGTGCCAATTTTAAGAGTCCTTAGTACAAGGAAGGTATATTTTCATCCTATAAAGATGAATTCAAAAGTGTATTACAAAGGAAGGAAGGCTAGATTTCATGAAGCTGTTTCAATACTCTATACAAGCTACTGCTTAACAGCAATGTAAAGTATAACATCATCCATGGAAATGCAGTTAAAAAAAATAGTAATTCCCAACAGTTTAGAGAATGCTTTCTGAGACTGTTCCTCTCTGGCTCCCCCAAGTTAACATGCAGTTTTTACAATTTGTGCTATTATTGCTGGCATGCCAAAAGTGCAGTGTATACACTAAAATTCTATATGTGAGGGGGATGTCAGTGGCTTTCCTCTGCTGTGGGAAAAAAACATGGTCAAGTGCTGTAAAGAAAAATATAGGCAAGAACTATTCAAAACCACAAGATACTGATTTCATCCACTTTACCTGAGATTTATGGCATTGCTTTGGGAACCATTAAAGAAGAAGAAGAAAAATAATCATACATGAAGTTTACTCTGTTAAGAGCCAAGAACCTTATAAAGAAAACAGATTATGCCAGACAACAAAAATCAGATCTAGTTTGCAATATTGTCTGTTCAACTGTAGCATCACAATTTCAGCTTGGCAGCATGTTGACCAAGAAAACTGATGCCAAAGACATATGATTTTTTTTTCTAGATAGGGTCAACCACAACATTTCTGTGCTCTATGCTCTCTTCTTTCTCAAGAGAGGCTCGTACGTGGAAATGGAGCAAGTTTTGTGCTGGTAAAATTGTCATGTCAGCCTGCTCCCTTTGCATCTTTCATCAGAACACCATGGCCCTTTGCCTGCTACACCGCTGGACACACATCCATCACACAAGTGGTGTGGAGCCTCATATAACCAAAATGCAGTCTGTCACCATGTTCCTGGCATGCATATGTGCAGTGAACAACGTGGACTGGATTGTGCTGCATGTTTACATCACACAATGAAGCCTTGCCCCAGCTCTGTCATTCCCAGTGGAATAAGGTGGTAGTGACAGACACTGCATCTGGATCACATGAGATTCATATGACAGAGAGGATACCATAGTGATCAACTTTTAAAGGCATCTTTTCCTTATAAATAAAATATTAGATATTAATGAGGTTCCAAATGGAATTTGAATACAAACCAGAATTCCATTCTAAGAAATGAACAAAAATGACTGCAGCTTTTCTCCTGTTTGGTTTCCAAGAATACAGACATATAGATAAAAATTAGGGCATCCATTTGAGTCATGAACTGAGAGAAGCACAGGATTACACTCTAAATTCTGCCATATTTGTTCACGGATGTCACATTTAGATATGACTCAAGTCTTAGACTTTGAAAGAAATGTGACTCAAAATTGAACTGGAGAGGTAAATTTGCATTAGAAACAAATAAAAGCTTAAAAAAATGCAACATTGTCTGTGGTTACTTTAAGTAAAACTTATGTTCCATCTCCAGCATGTCTCCATCTTCCCATGCTACAGTATGTTAAACAGCATGAAACATCCTAACAGAAATACCAAAGTCAGTACTCTTAACTAGTAACATAGGATGGACAACACACTCTTGTTGAGCTGAACTGTATGACTTTAGCAACTCCCAACACAGGAATTTTCAGCCTATTAGAATGTTCATTCTTTCTAAATGTGAAAGAACGGGATACAAGGGACAAAGAAGGCAATGGATTAAAAACTGAACTCGTCCTGTTACTGCACAATCACAGACCAATCTTATGAACTCTTCACTATTCTTGTTTTTGTCAAATGAGGTACCATTTTTTTCAGATGCATACTGTAAATGCTGGTCAATCTCTGTGAACAGCTGTACATGTTCAAATCAGTCTACATTATGATGAAAGAACAGTTTGTGCACCGCAAGATCTTGTCTCAGATATTACCTGGTCTTTCAAAAGATATTGCCTCTCCTTATAACCTTTCTCCCACTTATCCTTCATCTACTAAGTCTGCAGTAGCTCAACAGAAATACAGAGATAGAAGTGCACAGATCACAGAAAACTTAGACTGTTATAATATACTTATGTTCTTAATTAGAAGAAATACGCTCTGCTACAAAAACCACGGTAGTATTTCTGACCTGTACTGGATCAACAACAGCACTGATCCATGTCTTCAAATCAGACAAAATGTCAATCCTAGCTGTAAATTTTACATGTTCATTTTATCTGAACAAATTTAATTCCAGAATGTTAGAACAGTGTGACAATAGTGTGTTAACTTACAGAAGCAAGACTCCACAAACAATGAGAACACACACTAATCTATACTCAGCTCAAGAACAAGCACACTGCCCAATCCAATGCAAGTGAGCTTGAATATCTGCATTTGTGCACACTAATGTCCAAGAAGCACTTAAACACCCATAGTGTAAACCTCCCAGTTTACTGAAACATCACCAATGTCCACAAAAACAAACAACCCACCCCCCCCAACACACACACAAAAAAACCCCAAAACCAAAAAAAACCCATACCAACAAAAAAGGAATTTTATTTTTAACTTAACAGCATTAAAATTGTATTTTGACGTAGACAATTGAGTCCCTGTGGTGGCAGTGCAACAGACTTTGAAGCTGCACTTAAATATATTAGCATACATGAAAATAAAACCTAAGGACAGTACTTAAATTTTGACAGAATACTTTTTATGGTCATGCAGTTGTCTCAGAAAAAGAATGGAAAAGCGTTGCTTTTATAGACAGAATACTTAGGTAGAAACATTAAATTCCTTGAATAAAATTCAATGGCAGAATTTATAACATTAGAATTCCAATCTCCTGAGCATTAGTCAACTTACCTGAACCAAAAAGATAATCAGAAAATAAAAGTTGGCTACTCTTCTGAACTGCTCAAATAGGTTTTTTGGAACAAAATTCCACACTGTATACTGAAGGGAAGTAAGGAAGAAAGAAAAGAACAGTTATGACACACTGAATAATTTTTCAGACAATTCAGTTCCGCTCCCATT
>JANHGN010023960.1:0-35480 GCA_024605025.1 Megaceryle maxima | reverse complement strand
AAGCTGTTCTAGTTTCCTTTTCTAATCACAAGTCTCTCTCCCTTATTCCTTTTCTCTTCCCCTTGGGGAGGGAGGGGGGTTAACAGAGAGTGTCTGTTAGGTCTAAGGGGCTGCCCTGACCCTAAACCGTTTCAGGACTTAAGGACTTTCTTTAAAAATGTGCTTTGCAAATAATTTTTATTTATAAGTTAAATATTGAGCATATAAACTATGTCATGTTCTAATTCTTCACTAAGTAATAAAAGATTGTTTTTTCTGATTGACACAGAGAACAGAAATTCACCCAGATTACAAAAGCCGTATTGTCATCCCCAAAGCAGTACATTCAGAGGTCTTTATTTCTGCCTGTGTAGGAAGGGGAAAGAGTACTGTACTACAGCTCTAGGGATTTACTCTGGAAGTCAGGAGGCTCTGTCCTGCTGCGGGAATGGAAATCACAGCCCCAGCCTGCCTGTGGGCCACCCTTGTCCCCCTTGCATGGGGTTATGCAGGAGACGTGTTAGGGCTGGGCATGGGGACATGGAGGGGGAGGCAACAGAGAGGCTGGAGTAAGGGCATATATAGAGACTCTTGCCACTGCTATGATTTTAGAAAATATTCTCCTTTATGCTTCCAGATGCCTTTATTTTCTCAAAGTTTATTTATTTATTTAGTCAATTCTACTTAAAGGTACATATTAACTGAAGCCATTTTGTTTCTACTTTCTCATTGCACATGCTGGCACCTGTTTCACCTTGTTATACCTGCTGACATAATGTTGCTTGCTGTTGAGTCATAGCCCTTATAACTGATTGAGTTGTCCATTTGTCTGCCAACCCCCCCCTTCCTGCTTGTAGTGATTCAGAGCCCAGCTTTTGTACACAATCTCCATCAAGTTAACAAAAAAGGAAGAAAGCCTTTTAACACACATCAACACACCCTGCTGCTCTTATGGTCAGTCATTTGGACTGTTAAAAGCATTCTATCTGCACTCTCTGAGAAATGACAGAAACTGTGCCTTCTTGTACATCATTTGTTGACAGAAATTCCAAGATAATCTGTACAGTTTGTGGACTACAGCTCTGCTAAAACTAAAAAAAAAACACCAAAAACTGAAGAGACTTGGGAACAGCATGGAGTGGATTTTGGTGGGCTGGGAAGTGGTACTGTGGCCTGTGAGGGAGGGCACCACTCTAGGTTGTCCCTAGAAAGACCAAATATCCCCAAAGATGAGCAATCTGCAGAGCTGAACAGAGAAGAGCATGTTTCCTATCGCTTCTTCAGCCATCTGATAACATTCACAGCAACCCAAAGAGCCAGGTCCCTTCAGAGGTTGCCTCAGAAAACATGTCCTATCTTTACTTAATTCTCTAAGGTTTAATATTTTTTCTCTTTTTCAGAGATTAATCCCCATCAGCACCCTGAAATATCTGTAGAGCTCTCTTAGTTTACACTCTGCCTCAGAGACATTTATATGAAGGTGCAGCCTCAGCATCACTTATTGCTTATATGTGTGCTTGAGTGTGTGTATGTACTATCTACATCTGGAATGAAAGGCTGTATTAAAAATAAAATAATTATAAAAATAAAATGAAATGTCCTCACATGGAAAGCATTTGGGAAGGAAAATACCAGAGTAAAAATGGAAAAATAAGTATGTGTCAGGCCAGCTGCAGGTTAGGAACAGCCCTCTGAGAAGCCAGTGGGATTTGCTGGTGCTCTACATGGGACAGCACAGACAAAGCAAGTACAGCTGGCCCTCAGCACTCTGGTGACCAAGACTTTAGTCATGCTGGTGAGAAGGCTTTTAGCTTTAACCTTCCTGGCTTCAGGAGTTTTTCTCAGAAGCTAAAGACATCAACTTTAGCAAGACTGTGCCCATAGAAAGTAATGACCAAAAGGGAGATGCCTGGGACAGGCAGCAGGAAGCATTTGAAGCTTCAGGTGCCAGCAGACATCTGGAGCATGTGGGAGCATCCCTGCCTTCCTTGGTAAGAAAGAAATGTTCCCCAGTCTAATTCATATATTAAACCCTTCTCACTTTCTTTCTGCACAAGCATGAAGAGATGCTACACTGCAAACAAAGCTACCATGCATAGAGTTATTTGTCAGCCTCTAAGTTAAGAAAGGATTTTAATATCTTCCTTCAAGGAATCTCTTGCATGATAAAAGTTAGGCATGATTTCAGGAACCTCAGAAAATCAGATGCCTCATAAACACTCTTCTTCAGGTTAAAATAAATTACATTAAAAAATGATGTTATATGACAATCAACATAAAGAAGAGATATTGTAGCAAGCTTTATCTCAAAAATTATTAAATTGTTTGGTCTTTCAATAATTGAAGAGGCTTTATTACCATGCAAACAAAAACCAGGTTGACTATTCACCTTTTGGAAGATCGCATTTGCATTGCTATAATAGATGAGAAGAACCTTAGAAAACTAATGAAGGAGCATAAAAATGCAAATTACTGCAGCTAATTGGCTGTGCTTTCTTACACCTTCTGAATTATTAATTTATGACTGAGTAAATCTGCCCCTTTTAAATAATATAATAAGGAGTAACTGTGTTCTTCGCTGTTGAGTGGATAGTTTTTGTTCCCTTAATTTTATGGTGAGTTGCTCATTTGCTAGATGCTTGCATCCGCTAAACTGCAAAGTTCTGTAAAGCTCTGTGGGTCCAGCACTCTTCTCATGCAGACTGA
The DNA here is from genome assembly GCA_024605025.1 of Megaceryle maxima. NCBI lineage: Eukaryota > Metazoa > Chordata > Aves > Coraciiformes > Cerylidae > Megaceryle > Megaceryle maxima. The sequence goes on along the minus strand of JANHGN010023960.1, from coordinate 32,795 downwards.
CATCATTATATTTCCTATTTCTAATTTCTGACTGAAAAAAGAAAATATTATACCATTATTTCAATAATGCTAATTACATCTTGTGCCGTTAGCACTAATGTTTAATCTAAAAGCAGGCACAGAATCCTGCAGACACCTTTTTACCTGTCAATATACAAGCAAAAATTCCATCCATTTCAGTGTAGTAACTTATATTCATCAGTGGCTGATACTCAGGTGGTTGAAAAAATCAAAATCAAATCATAAATTTGATAGCAGGGTTTATGTATCTGCATTTTTTCCTGAATATAAGTTCTTCTCTCATGTAGAAAATCTGGGAAGATTCTGAGGAGCCACTTATTTTATCTGGGATTTCCAGCCCCATGATACCTTTTGGTGTACATGAGCACTATTTGCATGTGCCAGATAATTTTATCTGTCAGGTCTGTACATTCACTGTGTACACATATTCACGGGGAGGCCCTCATGTTCACTGTGTACACTCTCTAAGACACTGCAGGGCATGACCAATGTCTCAAATACTTTCTGAACTTGCATTAGATTGTTCAAATGCTCCGCAATTATCTGAAAAAAATATTGGATTTGTGTGTTTAAGTAATTCTGTGGGACAATGGCTTTGGAATTAATCTTGCTTGCATGATTTGCTTTCTCCCTGATGGCTTCACGTATGTCCCTGTAGCATGCCTAAATTAACAATTTCTCATTTCAAATAGGCACATTCTAGCACTGGGTGCTTTTTTATATGTGTGACAAAGATTGGAAAAATTAGGCCCATGGGATGGATAATTGCTTTAGAGGACACAGGCAGCAATCACAGGCAATAGGTAGGAATGTCTATTCTTTTCTCCTCCCGTAAGGCAGAATGTTTATATTACAAGATTTGGCCTTTGAGTTAAAATTTCTCATTCTCTATAACCAAATTTTTTTTTTTTTTTAATGTAACCAAAACAGGCTAAAAGTTTTGTTACATTGATTATGTTACATAGTAGATCATACTCCAAACACAAAGGAAAGTTTGAAATCCGTGTCCCAAGGAACTCATTTGCTTGTCCCGGCCACATGCTTTGGCTGTGGTGCCTGAACCAGTCACCACAGGGAGGCAGCTCATGGAAGAAGCTTTGCTTGAGTTTAAGTGAATTGGCCAGATCAAGTTTTCAGTTATGAAGACAACACAAGGGAATAGCAGTGAGTCCAGGGAATGTCTACTGTTAGAGATAGGTAAATGAAAGCTGAAGAATATAAAATTTGGTTTACTTTTTATATTGCTTGTCTTTTGACTGCTTACAGGTTTTGCCTAGTTCTCTTTTTATAGCATCCAAATATCTCACCAGTATGTTATCTCCAGTTTATAGCGGTGAAACTGAGAGATGTGAAATACGTAAAACATCTGGCCAAAGCTGCCTGTGTAAACTTGGGCTGGAATTTGGATTCCAGTTACTGCACGGGCCACTAAGCCATCTTTTTTGCAGTCTGGATTTTCAGAGTATTCACTAAACAAAAGGAAAGAATACAAACCTCCCTCCAGGATAGCAAAGAAGCATTGGCTTCTTATGAACCACAAACTTGGTGGCTGTAGAATGCCGGATTTTGTTGAGTAGATTTCCCTGTGTATATATGTTTATGTATATATATATAACCGAGAAGCTCACTGTAAAGGATCTATGCAATCTTATAGTTCAGGATCAAGCTCAAACCTACAACCATTTGAAAGGTTCATATTAATCATGAGGTGATGTGTTACTTAAAATATTAATGAAACATGTAATAGCTGTTAAACTAAAGCCAATGGGAGCAGTGGAGAAGATACCCTGATATTTTACCCAGAAGAGTAAGGAAGAAAACACCCCAGGGATATGTATTTCAGGAAGAGCCTGAGGGAATTAAAGGTGAGAATTAAAGATATTTAGGCACCAAAGGATTTGGCCCGGAGAGGTGTATAGGGAATGTGGCATTTACCTAAAATTTTCTGATAGCATCTGCTTCAGCCATCCCTGAATACCTGGAATCTGCTTCTCCCTTAACTAGGAAGGAGAAGAGTAGCAGATGCTCTAGGAGTTTATGCTCTAGGAGTTACTGAAGAAAATGAAAAAAAAAAAAACAAACAACATAAATAGATAGTATCTGTAGATCCACAGAGAGAATGAAGTACAGGGACTAGTCTTTTTCATTTGTCAACAGGTCAAAAACTAAAGTCCTTAGACCAAATTGGATTAATTATCAACGAAAAAAATTAATTAGTCATGAAGGGAATATTTTAGGATCAACATCATTGAGACTATTTAAGGATAGACTTCCTAAAGCACAGCTGGAGATGGTTTAAGGTCAGTTTAAAACTCCCATCACAAAAATGGCAGTGGAGCTTGGTGGGAACGGGTTCCTCTCATGTTCCTACCATGGGTGACCTTTGAACGTCAGAAAAGGCTTTCTTCTGCCTTCTGGAAAGTGACAGCCTAGTAGAGTAGCCCTCTCCCCTGCTTCATGTTTATCCCATAAACTACACACTTCTTAAAATGTTTTCTCATTAGCACTCAAGAAAAAGCAGACCTTTGGAAATCTGCTGTTCTCCCTGCCTTGCTGGGGAGGAGATGGAGTTGTTAATTCACAAAGGCATGGTATTTTCTTCAAGATGTGTGAGTAGTTGCAAACTGAGCTTATTTAAGAGTGGGCTTTTGGAGATGAAGCCTGAGTACCGTGAAGAATGAAAATCCATCACAGTGATAAAAAAGTGCTACACCAACCATTCCTTTGGGAAGAGCCACATCACTTCTTCCTGAGCTCACTGCTTTACACCTAAGGCAATTACTTTTTATCTATGCTGACAAAGTTGTAATACCAACTTGTCAGTTCCTCACTACCAGCATAAAGCCCTCCTCTATTGGGCTGAGAGTAGAGAGTGCATTGCTTTCATCATGCAAACGGTCTCCTGGTGGGAAATACATGATGGGTGGTGGAGTGCTCAGCCTGATCCATGGCGACAGTGCCACCATCACTTTAGGAAACATCGAGCAGTGCTGCAATATGCTAATCCCGGAGTGCCATCTAGTGCTGACAGCATGGTGCGACTTCCACCGTGTCGAGAGGACCAGGTCCCCAACATGGCAGCCTCTTGGGCATGACATGAGACAGGTTCGCCCCAGCAGAATAGGAATGAAGCTCCACATCTTCCTTGCAATATGGCTCATCTAGTACCCACCCCTGTGCAAAATGAGCCTGGACTGTCCATAAGTACTTCTACCTTTCTTTTGCTGTAGGGTATTCCTATTTTAGCTTATTTTTCTATAAAGCAGATGCACACAGAAGGTGCAAAGTGATGGACAACCCACACTTGCAATATTAATGAAGAAGAAACCAAAACCTTTTAATTTATGGACAGAATTTTATATAAACCCATCAAAATCTGTAGAGTGTATTCACTAAATTTGGACAGGTCAGCTTGTTCTTCTTCTGAAGGGAAAGTCTTATGAGGAGCAGCTGAGGGAGCTGGGGTTGTTCATCTTGGAGAAGAGGAGACTTAGGGGGGACCTCATCTCTCTCTACAGCTACCTGAAGGGAAGTTGTAGTCAGGTGGGGGTCGGGCTCTTCTCCCAGGCAACCAGTGAGAGGATGAGAGGGAATGGCCTGAAGCTGTGCCAGGGGAGGTTTAGAGTGGATCTTAGGAAGCACTTCCTCACCGAAAGGGTGATAGAACACTGGAATGTACTGCCCAGGGAGGTGGTGGAGTCACCATCCCTGGAGGTGTTTAAGAAAAGATTGGATGCTGCACTTAGTGGCATGATTTAGCTGATATTGTGGTGTTCAGTCATAGGCTGGACTCGATGATCTCAGAGGTCTTTTCCAGCCTCAATAATTCTGTGATTCTGTGATTCTTAGTGGTATCACTGTTGCTCAGCAACTTATATACCCGGGACTGTTTGACTTGAAAGACAATGATTTGACCACGTGGGATGCAAACAGACTAAAAAGGAGCAAGGAAAAGATTTTTATTTCTTCTCTATGCTCACCTCCTTCCTGTTGTCATTTAACTTTACAACTGGTGGGAAAGTTACTTTAAAAATGGTAAATGTGAGGCAACCTTATGATACTGGTCATTGCCAGGTGGCTTCTGGTGCCAAACTGATCTTTCCAATTCCTAAGTCTCCTAAATGATTACTAGGAGTTTGATTCTCCATTTCATGTTAAATTTTAGTCTACTACTCCCATCTGGATGACAAACTAGCCATCCTATCAGGAATAGCAGGGCAAAAAAATCTTATGTGATGTGCCCACAGTGGAACCTGCCACATCTTCTGTTAGGAGGTTGCCCACTGTGTATTTGGATATTCCTTTCAAAGAAGATGCCATTACCAGTTACGACCGTTGTGGAGATAGACATGGAGTGTAGGTGCAGAACCTCTTGTGATTTGACACATGTGAAGATGGGGTTATAAATAGACTTAAGTGGCTCAAGGAAGTAAGTGACATGTCTGTCTGTCCAATGGTGAAAAGCCCAGACAGGTTCATCAGAAAAGAACCTGGGTGAGCTTTTTTGAAAAGAGCTTTACGTCTCTTCTCAAAAGATTCACTAGCACTGAATGCACCATTCTTGTAATGACTGAGGAAGTTACTGACAACATTTTCAATCAGTTGTCTAGTAGGACTTTCCTTTTTGTGTTATCTTCAGAGTTAGTCCATCCACTTGATTCCACTTATTACTTGACTCACTGTTGTGAGTGAGGACTGCTACTGCAGTAGCCATCATTTGCTACTGCAGGTAGTCACCAAAGAACCAAGAAATGGCTGTTTAGTGAGGCAGATCATCAGAGGGAATAAATAATTTAGGAGTAGATTAAGACATAGTATATTACCCTCACTGAGAATTTGCTCCCATTTGTGTAATCTGTACCAAAATGTACCTGAAAGGTTTTTATGAACTTGTTAGGAAGCACCTTCTGGCATTTGAACAAATCTTAAAAAACAATAACAACACCCCCTCCCCCCCCCCCCCCCCCCCCCCAAAGTACAGCTAGAGGGAAGCAGGAGTAGCCACTGCATTGCCTTTACAGCCAAAGTTTTAAATATTCTTTTAAAATGTTCTCCTACCAGCTGGGATAGCAGCAGCTGAAGTCATTTGGCCACTCGTATCCCAGGTTGCAGAGAAAAATTAATTCTTGCAGCTGTGACTTTCTCTCCTACACTACAGTGGCCAGGCACATCCCCACCATCAGTTCTATTGATTCCAGTCCAAGGTCACACTAGGAGGGAATCTGCAATTGCAGGCTGTTGCCGATTTATTTTATGCAGAGTACTAGCTTACACTTGAGGTATTTTATAAATTCTAACATCCAGCTTCATCCTTCCTTTTAAATGGTGCTGTGCATCACATTCAGACACTGGCAACACTGATTTAAAACCTACTTCAGTAATTCTGAACATCATACTTGATTGTTTTGTAGTTTCTTAGGTTGTGAAGAAAGAGGAATCAGAGCAGGAGGAAAAATACAGGGAAGCAACCTCTTTTTTTCCTCAAAGTTAAGAGCTTGTTTAATTTTGAATGTTGTCTGTGCACCATTAGACATAATACACACATTCACTACACAACTTCTCAAGTAACATATCAAGTGGTTTTCCCATGACAAATTGATTCCCTACCTTGGATGATATGATTCTGTTGTCTGCAAATTTCTGAGGAACATAATGGCCATGCTGGGGAAAACGATTTGCTATATAAATAGTTCTTGTATCGCTTTGATGTGGTGGGTCAAAACCCTGAAACATAACATTAAAAAAAAAAAAAAATTAGTATCAAGAAAGACCATTCTATTAACAATTTAACAGAACTTCAGTTATCTTTGTGATGAAAAATTATATCCAGATATCAAGAAGCAGTTTTAGAATATAATTTTTTGCATGGGAAACGAATTTAATGTGTAAATGAAGTGTGCTGTGTCCAGAGAATTTTCAAAAATTGGGGGAAAAAATTATCACTTCTGAAGTTGCGTACTCGTTCTGGGAAATGAAAGAAAAAAAATCCCAATCTCAAAAAGGATGGAGAATACTTGCTATCCTGCAAACCTGAAGCCCTATGAGACTTGAAGAAACAGAAATGATGATGAAAACATAGTTAAATTACAAAACCTCATTCATGATAAACCCTAATAAAACAGATTATGAGAAAAGTAGCAGGTGTAAACAAACAATTCATACTAGTATGCTGGGATAACTAGGTTTTGAAAACAAAAGCATATGCATCTGACTCGACAATAGTATTTTTCCAAACAAGTTTTATCTCCAAGAACTAACGTTTTGTCTAACCTCAAATGGGATTTCTTGCCATTATCACCAATTCATACACGAGTTCTAACAACATTGAAAGTAAACTCATAAAATAAAAGGATACTCAGAAATATTTATCAATCATTTCCTGCCAAAACAGGAGATCTGGGTGAGGTCTCTTGCAACGAAAGCCCTGTTTCTGATCTAATGGTCAGTATTTTCATCAACCACCTCTGCAAGGGGAAGGGGAATACAGGTGTAAAGTCTGCAGATGACACCACCTCAGGACTGAAAGAACATGGAATGACAAGAAGAAAATTCAAAATCAAAATCATCCTGACCAATCAGTCACAGACACTATTAACTGCATCTACAAAATTATAATAAAAGCCTGTGTAGGAGTTCTGTAGAAAAAGATCAAAATGCTATAGCTGATGACAGGCTGAATGTGAATCTGTAATGTCTTCCCACTGAGGAAAAAGCCCTTCAGTACTAAGAGGAGTGGGAGCCACAGCTGAAGCACAGTGAACCAACTGGACAGCACGCAGAGGAGTGGAACATGAGCCACAAGAGATCTTGAAAACATGACATGGAATGTAAGCCTGAACATCTAAAAAGCAAAGAGCAAATAAATTACAGTCATTTAGCCTAGAGGAGAGGAAACTTGGGATATAAAAACACATCTTTCGATATATAGAAGACTGTTCCACAGATAAAAGAGGTAATCTGAAGGACAAAAGCTTAAGTTGCTGCTAGGAAAACTTTGTATATTGGAAAAACAAACAGGAATTCCTTTGTTATGGAAAGGAATAATTAAAAACCAAAATAAGTCACATGGGAAGGTTGCAATGTCTCTGTAATACAAGGGCTTGTATCTAGGTCATTCAAGTCTATCTTTAATTGAGCCTTTCCTGAGGCTACATGACTCACCAAAACCTTTCCTAGCTCTAACATTCTGACCTGGAGAAGCAGGTAATGGCAGAAGACAACAAGCAAGACCGTAAAACACTAGTAATTTAGATAACAGGCGAAGAAAATTACTAAAATAAAACCTAAAAACCTTTAAGACATGGAACAAACTAGTGAAATTAAAGTTGAAACTGACATCAATCATATTCCAGGAAGTGGTGAATTTCAGCACGTCACACATTCCTAATCTTAGAACCGACTTTGCACTGTATACACAGTCTCCTTGTTCTTTGATGCCAAGTGAAAGGACAACTGATGAAACAGCTAGAAAGGGCATTAGAAACTCCACCACTGGAGCTGAGGAAACAGCTTTGTGCTTGTGTTGCTCCACTTGTGAAACTGGGCTCAGTCCTTGATTTGGGTCAAATAAAAACTGACACTTCACAGAACTCCAACAGGAGACACTTCTCTACCAGTTAACTACACAGGATGGTGAACACTGAGCACAATGAGCTACATGAGCACAATGAGTGAAACCAACCAAGAACTTTATTTAATCCATGAATATCTATAAAACGTTATGTTCGCATTCAGGACGGTGTCATTTTGAAGTAAAGGAACAATTAAAAAATCCACTATGCTTCAAAAAGGAAGCAAGAGGTCCAGAAGAAAGACAAGAAGGGGGAGTTTTCAAAAAGATTTGAAGGACAATAAACTTTAGGTGACAAGCAGTGGAAGGCTGCTCTAGTCACATGCTTGTTGCAAGATAAGAGTGGAGCAGAGACAAAAAGTAGTTAGGGGAAAGGAGAGGGGAAATATCTGGCATGTCAAAAGCAAAAAGAAAGGAACTGTTCACAACTTAAGGAAATAAAAGCATGAAAGTAAGATTAAAAAAATGTACCTGTTAAATGCCAACAAAAATTTAAGAAGAGAACAGTGTTTGTAGTAGAATTATTTTGGATATCTGGTATTAGTGACACATTATTTGGAAAACAATTCAGAAGATGCCGCAAGGAAAGTGTTTTTCAAGCAAGAAAAAAAAATGTGCTTAATTAGTAAGCCTAGGTACACGGCTCTTTTCCATCTCAGAAAATGTCTGGCACTCACAAAATGCCAGACATCCTCATTTTGGAAAGTCATATTCTACAGCCTGAAAAAATTCCACTCTAAACCAAACAGATGTAAAGCTGGGAAAAAAACAGAGAAAGCAAAGAAAGTGACTAGCAGTCTTCTGATGGTGATAAATGCTAATCTCCATGCCACTTGCTCAAAGTTATTAAAAGACATGAAAAAAATTCAGAGAGACTAGAGTGTCACTGATTTTTTTTTCAAAATATTTATATGCCCTTTTTAAGGCCACTATCTGAGCACCCAAATATTGATGAGTTTAATGACATTTTTATTATTAAGAGTAAAAAGGTCCATACAACTCAGGCCTAACTGCACAAGCATTTCCATCAGAGGAGAGTATCTGTGCTGAAACAGACTCAGATGATTACAAGAGAGGAATCTGTTTTCCAAATCAGAATCTCAGGCCGTATGAGTTTACAGGTGCAGCTAAACCAGCCTAAAATTGCAGTCTATACACATTTAACACTTTTTGTTGAAATTCACCACAGAGAAAGTACTGAAGCTGTGCAGTCAGAAGATCTATGTAGACGACAATGCAAGATGGTGACAAGAACCTCTTCAGCTGTCAGACCTATGGTTGAAAAAGGATGCATCCTTGACAACCTTAATGACTTGACTTCAGTCACTGCAGGAAAAAAAGTGTCAGAGCTGGGAATGGAACCCAGATTTCCCAAGTTTCACATCTCTAACTAGGAAAGATCATCTAAAATTACTCAACAACCCTGTCGTCATGTAATTAGCTTGTGAGACTGCAACAAGGCAGATCTTCCAGAGAAGTTTTAATTACACATCACTTCAAGGAAAATTCTGTACAGATGTTGAACTTAAAAGCATTTCAATTTTTCAACAATTAATGTTTCTGTAACTACGGGGATGGTCACAGTTCCTGCTCCTGACACAAAACCAATTTGTAGTCCAAATTTCTGCCCAGCAAAGGGATTTCGCTTTGTATCTACATGCAAGCCAGCAAAAAGGTGCAGAAAGCACACTTTCCCAGTTTCACTTATTAGACAGTTCTCTTTCTAATGTCATTATCAAACTCAGCTGCAAAACTAGGCTAACATGCCCTTGTCAAAGGGTTTCTGCAGCTAAACAGCATGAGCAGAGAATCCCTAAGTTAAATTTCAAGTCTTGTGAAAAGATTCAGTTGTCATCAATATCTTCCAATAAAATTTACATTTTCATGTAAATTTTACCTAAATGCACCGATCATTGACTTTGTAACAAATAAAGCTGAGTTTATTACAAGATCTGGTATTTAAGATTTCTTAATCAGGTGTATTACATGAATCAAGTGTAAACACAATAAAACTTGACCATAAGATTAAATGACAAAAAAAAACCCAAAAAACAACCCAACTTATTTCCCCCGCCCCTTCATCCTGCAAATTAAATCTAGACTTATTGACTAAAGTTCAGACATTAGGCTGATTTATCAACATAAACCAGGCACTATCTACCCCCAGAATACAGTACTCCTATTTAATCTTTGATAAACATTCCCTTGGTAGAAATTCTGCAGCCAGATAAACTTGACATGTTTCTTCTTGGAAATAGTGTAAATGGATGCCATTTAGACAGAACACACAGGTATCTGAGACAAGTTGATTTATAAAGCACAAACCAAAATAACAAATAACTTTTTAGGAAAAAAAGCACCCAAGAAAACAACAAAGAAATAAAGAAGAGATTCATAATTTTTCCTTTTTTATAAATTTGTAATGACTCTAACCATAGTCAGAAGTAATTTTTACTAAACTTCTTCAGCACTGATTTTATTAGAATTCTGAAAGTCAGACAAAGGTATACTCTGTGTAATAATTAAGCTCTTTTAAAACAGCAGAGATAACATATTCTGGGAAACTGAGAAGAAATTTTTGACTGTGATTTTATGCTATTTTTTCCATGAAAGAAATGGTCTTCAACAGCCACTTCTCCTCCAAATAACCCTTCTCTACATTTGGCCTTCATCTCCACCAGTGTGCTAGGAGACCTGCCATAGGAGAAGGCAGCCATCTAGTGAAGTGGACTGAAAAACTGATCCAAACAAACCCCTACCATTCCTCCCCCCTATTTTTTTAATGTATTAGATCCCTAAAACAATTACATGGTCATGCCAATAGTCTGGTAATATACCAAAGCGGGTTCACTGTGGAAGAAGAACTTTTTTTTATTGCTACTGAAGAGGCATTATTAGCACGAACAATGAATTAGGCAACTGGAGAAAGAGGCAGAGTAAGCAAATGAGAAGAAGCACTTATGAAAAAAAGTACTCTGCTAAGGCTGAGCCTGCCCTCCCAATGCCTACAAATGTAAACAAAGAAAGGAAAAACTGCTTTCTCAGTTAACTTGTTGATATAACAAGCCCTACCTACCACAGACTCTTATTTCTTCAATCCCACTACTAACAATGCAGCACGCACGCCCTTCCCTCACACTCTACGGCACTGGTGGCAGAAATCCGCAGATCTTTAGCTAAGATTAGCAACGTGAGACCAGCACACAACAAATCAATTGCTGTCTGCAATACATTCATCAATAATTACAAGTCACCTGGCAAGTAATTTTTGCTTATGATTTGCATAAAGCTAATATATTGTAACAAGATCTCCCAGTGTTTCTTATTCATCATTCACAGCTTCTACAGGGAAGAAAAAAAAAAAAAAAAAAGGCAGAACTAGATTTGCTAAAAGAACTTCTGCTATGTGACCAGTGTTCGGTGAAAGGCGTTTGAAAGAAGAAAGCCTCAGTTAGAGCCCTTTCCTCCTTTCAAAAACCCATAAAGTCCTTTGGACACCACGTACGAGTTAATAAAACTAAAAGAAGAAAACTCGGTCTCAGGAAGCCTGCTTTTCCTAGGGAGGTGACTGACTGACCGTGCTACAGAAACAGAACACCACATTTCCTGGCAGACAGCCCAAAAGCCTCCTATTACACTACTGCCAAGATAGATTTTGATTAAAGGTGTTTTGAGGAAATGGATTTTCTTTGGATTTTTTTTTCTGAATATACATGGAATACTTTTCCCCTTGTCAGATAAAATAACCTAGTCACACTCCATGCACATTTTCAGAAGTCTGTGTAAATTTCTACTCAAAAGTCAGCCAATAATTCTTTCAGTCATGTAACTGGGCTGTAGTCAAACTGTATTTACTGTATCGCGTGAAGGAAGAAATAGCCTCTCACAGCAATTTTAAACACTGCTCTAAGAACTAAAGTAGTGAATCAGATGAAGCACCCCGAGTTTTACGCAGTGCTGTGCAATTTGTTCCTCCTCTTTTAAATACCACTGCAGTAAAGAAATAAAACAGCATTAAAAGTCATGAACTATTCATGCAACTTCCTGCTTACTGTATCTCTAGTTGTTTAAAACGTCTGATAACAAATAATGATGTAACGTCCTAAAAGACCTATAACCAGACTACATTATTTTGTGAAAACAAACACTCTTAAGAAATAAGGCCCAAGAAATCATGAAGCAATAATCCTTCCTTTCAGAAAGTTAAAGAAAGGCCAAGTACTGTATTTAGAAAAGTCATAATGGTGGCTTGGAATAAAGTCCTGGTTACATACAGCTCAAATGGCCACAAAAGTAACTTGTAAATCCCTACTTATTTATCTGCAAAATAAACCAAACAAGCTAAATTGGCCTCATTCACTGCTAACATACTTCCCTGAGCCAGTTTCCCTACTCAGGTGACTGATGCCAAACATACTGGTCTTGTAACATCAATAAAATCAGAAAAGGAAAAGCAAGCTGAGCAGGCAAGTTAGGCTTTCTAACATAGCCCTCCCAAAGACTGTTAGGACACGTCCGGTTTCTATTAGTGGTGGAGAATTTTATCAGTTTTTGGTACTCTGCTTAATTTTAAAATAGCTCAACTTTGCATCAATTAAGGAACCAGATTTCTTTCTTATGCTCCCCTACAACCCAAGTCACAGTATCTACAAAGCATAATCCATTTTGGACTTCACATGATAAAACAAACCTAACACTTTACAACAGCTACTCTTTTGTGACTGTCTTCAACAAAATTCTAAGCCTCACATTTTTTCTGCAAGATTATTAGAATTCTTATCTTCTTGCATTCAGTGTATTGAATTAACCAAATGCCCCTGATATATTCCTCCTTCACTGCTTTATTTTAGGACGCTCCCTTCCATACTCAAGACACATAAATTAATAAAATTATCAATAATGAACAGCCCCAGTGATACTTTTGCACAGATGCCTTCCTCAAAGAAATGGCTAGTGGCTCCTAAACTACTTTGCAAGGCCATTCAGTACTCTCTAAATTTATTTAAAAGGGGAAGAGGAAAAAAAAAAAAAAAGTGCATTAAAAAAGCATTACAACAAAGTCCAGGAGGTCTAAGAGAAGTTGAGGCTTGACAGTATCTGTAGTCCAGAATGCTTGGTTTTTCATCATGATTCCCAAAGCAGCCCAATGCTCTCAAGAAGTGGGAAGGAAGATGCCTTTGCAGTTCAAGTGCATAGTTTTAATTTCAGAACTAACAGTTTTCCTCTGTGAACTCAAGCAATAAGTTACCCTTATCTGCAATATCGTCTCCCTCTCAGACATGTACAGAGTAGGTAAGATTTTCAAAGCTGAAGGGTGACTTTTGACACTCATCAGAAGCAACTATAGGGCATCATATTTTATAAAATGAGAATTTGAGATCTCAAAAATCAATAACCACTTTTAAGACTGCTGTTCAAAATATATGAAGTACTTTGAATATAGTAAGTTCTACAATTCTGCTATAATCAATCACATATACATAGCAGTTACTAAATAAAGTCACACTAAGAAATACAGAACCAATGTTGTAAATGAAACATTCAACACACAAATCCTTCGTACACCTTCAATAATCATAGTTATTAAAAAACAAACCAAAAAACCACATATACACCAAAAAAAAAAAAATCTAATCCTATCCTTTCTGCACAATCCCTGGATTCATTTAAATCATCTTATGACAAAAATATATTTCTTTGATTTTAAATAAGGCATTCAAATCTTGTGACAGGTTATGAACTTCCAATTAAAATTAGAAGGCAGTTCCAATTTCCTAGCTAGCTGTTTCACCACAGACAAGAATTACATTTGTTAAATTTATGACAGGACAAATACAGAAGAATTGTATACTCCATACGCTTACAAACTATGTGTATGATTATCTCAAAATGAAACACTATTTACCCATTTGAAGTAATTTATAGAAACTATTTTAAAGAAGCATGAAGGGCTCCTGTCCTGGGTTACTCCTATGACCATTATCTCATATAAATATTAAAAACCACCATTTTCAATATACAGCTTGGTTCTAGTAAGGCCATAGCTACTGTGCTTACCAGCTCCTGCAACTGCAAGACTAATTCACATTTTCCTTTGGTATGAAAACAAAACTTTTCAAAAAAATTCTTCCTCCAAAACCACCCCTAGATAATAAATCTTCAGGCTTTTTCAGAACATGTGCCAAAAATTGTACTGACAGTTGTTGCTCAACAAATTTCATGGGAAGAGAATTCAGTTCATAGCTAGAACTGTCTGGCTACTTAACATGATTTGATAAAACATGCTCTGTAAAAAGTAACATTACAGTTTTAAGTTTACTCCATTCATCAAATATCACTTCACATTTAATAGCAGTTCAAACATGATTTATGACCTAAGTATCAGTTTAATGTCCCACTTTCAGACATGTCTATAAACTAGCTTATACATGTCTGAAAGCTGCCTCTATTTTGTTTTAATTATTTTTCCAGATATGTTAATATCTGCAAAAATTAGAACAGCCACCCATAAAACTCACACAAAAATGTGCAAAGGGATAATTATTTAACAACATATAACAAAATATACTTTTTGGATAAACCATATAAGACTTTTTTCCTAGTATATTATTTCAGGATGAAAACAAACCGCTTGCCTTTTGTCTACATCATCATTTCTCCTTCCCATTTACAGTAAAGCTCCTTTCCCATGCTTATTTTTACTGAAAGTAAACAAGGAAAAAAAATCCTTTTAAATTGCAGCACGTGGGAGGCCAAGGAATTGAAAGGTTTTGTTTTTTAAAATCACAGTGTAGCTGTCGGTCCTGCTTTCTATCTTTCCTATCACAGCCTGTACTATTACTAAGTTGTTCTTTTTCTCCCCCCCCCCCAGCAGTTAAGAAGAGGTTTGTATTAAAAAACAACAACAACAAAAAGTCTATCTGCAAATATGTAACCTGTGTTTTGCTGGAAGATAGGACCCTGCATTTACAGAGTTTGTCAGACCTATTTTGCTGCAGTTCTTATCTGCTAGCTTACAAACATATTTTGTGATAGAAATGGGGGTTTTTTTCCCAGAAGAAAGCAAACATTTTTTAATGGATTCAGCCAACCCATCCAAAACTAGGAAAAAGAATACCAATGATATCCAAAACATATGTTCAATGTTACTAAATTCAGCAGATACTTACTTGATTTAGAGTATTAATTTTACCTTCTGATGAGAGTTCAGAGGCGATCTCCTAGCAATAAACAAAGGGGCATCCACCCTGGCCATGCCCCCATCTCACCAGATACCACCTACTGACCAGGACACAAAAAGCTTTTGCTCTTTGTCAACAAAAATAATACTTTTCTCCCTCAGTCACATAAGACATGAATAGACAGTAGCTATTAAGGGAGCAGGACCCTGTTAGGGGAGGAACATCATACAGTCAATTAAATGGTCATATTATTTTGTGACAAGTGGAAATTTGGCACAATAAAAATTTGCTGCTTAAAAGGCTCATACCTAGAAAACAACAACAAAAAAAGCGATGGGACAAGATACAGGTGAAGCATCCAAGTCTCACAGCAAGGCAGCACATCAGACAACCCTGATCTTCCCATTTTCAAAATGGTCTTTGAACAAAACAGTGTCAAGACTAGTTTGATTTGGTTTTGGTAGGCAATTTTTAACATTATTTAATTTTTATGAGATAAGATTTTAAAAAAATCACAGAGGACACAACGGATGTCTCCATTTGGAACAGACAGCTGGCTGCAGACAGGGCCAGGTTCTGCACGTTTTGGAACACACTGTGCTGCAAATATATTATCCCTCCACAGTCACAGAATATAAAAAGAAAATAAGGTTAAAAGACCCAAACACAATGGGAGGACTAGTCCAGCAAATTACAGAGTAATAAGGCCACATTTTCTTCTGTGTGAAGTTACATGAGGGGAGTCATTAACCCCTAGTTCTCAAAGTACTCTAACAAAAGCAGTGCAACCTTTGGGCTGTTCTAGCACACATCTCGCTGATCCTTCAGTGACCATACAGAAGGTATTAGCTGGGCAGTCTGAACTAGTGTAACTCTGTTGACTAAATATACATTGATTTTGCTCGTATACGAAACCAAACACCCACTTAATTTTAGGCAAAAAGAACAGGCTTCAATGACAAGTGAGAAAAGAGGGACTGTATTCCAGAAAAGCAACGTGATTTCAGAATTTAGGATTCTCAGTCACTGGATTAGTTGAAAGTACTTTCAGTATTCAAAGAATATAGGGAATCCTTTGGGGGAAGAAAAAAGTACATTGCTTCAATTTCATAAAATTATGAAGTGAAAATAACACACACATGTCAGTGCAAACAATTAGATCAAATACTGTACACCTTGCTCAGAATGCCAATAACTGCAAGTTATCACAGAATACTCTCAGAACATCTTAAGGGATACCAACACTTAGAAGGAAAGGAATAATATCCCAAACATACAGTCCTCTAGTGCTAATCTATTTGAAGATATTTCCCTTATTAGTAGAAGAGAATTTTACTAGACTGCATCCTAAAGATTAACAAGAACACTCCCTACAGATACAATCTGGGGCGAGGCATGGGCCGTGACAGGGACAACCAACACGAAACAATCCAAAAAAATTCCCTGTGATCACCTCTCAAGGCAGGCTACGTAGAATTTTTGGAGTAGATAAACTCCTGATGATCCTCCCAATCTGAACTTTCCTATTATCATGAAATAAAATAGTCTGGTAGCTAGGTTTTCCGGTTAAAAAAACACCAATTCAAATGAATTAATCTATACATTTTGTCTTTAACTTCCAGTTACAATATCAAAGCAGCAACGGCCTGAATACCTTGCTCAGGATAGTGTAAATGTTGTAGGGAGAAAACACTGTCAAACACAGTGTACATCTGCTTCCCTTGAACTGTCAGGTATAAAAGAGGGACCAGGCAGGTAGCACTCAGGTTTTCTCCATGCAGTATCTTTCGCACATCATTGTGCTGTTTGCTATCAGATCAAAAGGCTCAAGCTCCATGCAGTAGCAACTAGGAGAGAAATCCAGAGACTGTTCTTCACAGGACCAATAGTTCTAAATTATGCAGTTAGGAACATAAATTCAAACGTATTCTATCACAAGTTTTGGTAACCTCCTTGCCAGGTAACTGAAGTCATCATTACCTTCTGTTAATGCCACCGCAACAGCTCTTACACTCCATGTACACCATCAGGACATTATCACAGTCCAAACATTGTCATCAATCTATCAAGCATATCAAGTGGCACAAAGTCACTGAGCATTACAAACATCACCATGTACTTTAGTTTCATGTTGGTGCTGCACAAACTTGACCAAGAGACCCACAACAGCACTCTGCTGTACACAGATGAGCTACGCAGTCTAACCCATCATATTTAGAAATGCAAATAAAATGTACTCTACGATTTCTGAATATTAACGATGGTTCCTATCAACTGTTGTTTACCCGGTTGCTTTTTCAAGCAGAGTTGGCTGTGCCTGCGGTGTTATGCAACCCTCAGCAAATCCACATGCCTACTGTCTTTCTGAGATCTCAAGGTAACAGAGCTGGAACTCAAGCATCTTTCCTGCTCCAAACTTGTCTTTGAAGTACATCCAGGAATTTTACTCAAAGCAATGAATTGTAATGCTATTTTTCTTTACATTTTTTTAATTACTAAATCTTAAGTACTTTCAATTATTAAGTAGATAATGATATAGTAGTATTAGCTAGGAAGTTGCATGCTGTTAATGACTTGCTATGCAGTTCACTTAGCATTGGATACCTTTAGATGAAGAAGAAAAAAAATAAACTATCTTTGTAAGGTGGTGTTAATTGTTTCTGAGCAAACAAAGCAGACTAAGGATCAAGAGACCAAAACACATGATTTGTAGGAGTCCCATACAGGCACGGAAGACTAAGCAGCAGTATTACTGTCACCAATTTCAGTTATACAACAAATCACTGAAAAGACAAATGCAAACCAGTTTTCTAACTGAGGTGTCATTTGTAAGACAATAATAAAGATGAAGGAAGTCTTATATTCTCAGCAAGGCTCCTTTTCTCAGAGTAGGCATCCTTTATGTAGCTATACAAGCATGCACAAATCTTCAGAGACTAAAGACCAGCAAAGTCACAAATTAAAGAATTTAGCTGAAATAATTTGAATTCCACACCGGGTCCTCTCATTACTTACTAAGACCACCCACTTAATTTTCTCTGCCCCTTTTACAACTCGAGAAAACAAGCTCTCAAGACCCTATACACTCAGAACAACCTCATTAATTAGTATAGCAAATACTGTCCTCTTAAACAAACAAGAAGATGCAAAACATTTGTTGGTTTCATGCAGAGCACATAATTACCTAAAGGCACCTTCAGCAAAGTACCAGTCCCTCTGCCTTTCCTCAATCCCTTACTACTTTTCAACACTTCCGCACACCAACATTTTTCTTTTGTACCACTACAGCATCCCACTTAAAGCACTCCCACGTATTTTCCTGGTTCCAACCCTCCTATATGGAAGAGAACACGTTTTTCAAAGCCTATTGCCACATCAAGCATAGGTACAAATACATGTTCTAAAGGCATCCAAACCCACACATTCTTCTATCAATCAGACACAAATTTTGCCGCCCTTTGTTGAAATATTTCTGCCGCCTCGCTCTGCCCCCTCACCCTGATTATTTTCTCAACAACTTTCCCAAGGTTCTTGGCCCTCTGACATTCTTTCAGAACCTAAACGTCACAGATGTATGAAGGAGCAAACATATGGTGGGATCTATGTTAAAGCAATGACTACACACAGGAATGAGTTGTCTGAGCATCCCTCAGAAGAAACATGCAGTGTGATACCTATCTTAGGCCACTTTCCATCTTCATGAGCTGTCAACCAAGCTATTAATGCCAAACAGTGAGGTTTATAGAAAACACAAAATATGGATTGTTGTGATAATCTTTCTCCTTAGTACCACATTTAAATGTCTGTTCAGACTTCTTGACTTTTCATCATCCCACTCTTCTACTACACTAATCCATCCCTGACAAAACTAGTCTAAGTTTTAAACAGTTACCTTCCCATCAGACGGTTTCCTTCAGAAGAACAAAAACCTGTTAGTGCTTTATTGCTGATCATGTTGCAGTAAGGTTTTACTTTCTATTAAGAGCAAACATACTTCTGGAAAGCTGGTCAGTGTCCTCACAGGGAGAAAAGCAACCACATCTGATACATGAATTCCTAGCAATGATCTAGTCCTAATCTAAACTCCACAGAAAAAAAATGTAACATTGCTTTACAAACCACATACACAAACCTCAAGCCACTTTGAGAGGAAAAAAATGATAGCTCTGTCATATCAAACAGGCTTCATTCTAAAAAAACCATATGTGTGACTGCAACAGAACAGAAGATTACAGTCAGAGCTCAGACAGAGCAATTAATTTCCAGGTCAGTAACTCTTGGTGTCAGACCAAACTAGTGAGTGCTGTCAAGCTGGCACTGAAACCATCAGCACAAGCTCTGTGCTTCACAAATCTGGGCAAATCTATGGGCTACAGGAACGGAGATGGGGAAGAGATGGAAAAAAACCAAACCCAACAAAAAATATATTTTTTTATAAAAACGTGATGTACCAAATTAAACAAATCATTAGCAGGACAGAAGATTTCACCATTAAAATATAAAAACCTAACTAATTCATGTTCTCGTACTTACCTGGGCAACATCTGTGACACAAGGTAACTCCCAACAAATGGAAAAAGTTTGTAAATACAAAATTTAAAAGTAATTTCTCCCTTTGAGAAAATGAAAGGGAAACGCTGGAAAGGGAAGGAAGACGGCCAGCACTTAAAGAAAGTCAAATTCGATGGACTTCCCTGCTACAGCACCACAGACATTACAGCCACGGCCGCCTCGCTTCGCTCTGACAAACGCAGCAAGTAGCGCCTATTTAGAGGCAGACACCCAGTAACTGCAGCTTCTCTGAAGTGGTTTCCCTCCCACGAAAAACATCTCACGGATGTTTTTATTCTATTTCTCGTCACTTTCAAAGCCTTAACAGACACGCAGCGCCGAGGGCTGCAAAGCTCTCAGGTACGGGGCAGTAACCGAGACAGACTCACAGCGGGTGAAACAGCCTTGAGAGATTTCGCAACGCTAAGGAGGAAGAGAGGCCAGCAAATCTCTGAAGTGTCGGTCTCAGGAAGAGGCACCGTCACTGCTCCGTGAAAAGAAGTTTGGGGAGCCCTTACTAAAGGGGGGGGGGGGGTTGTGCACAGGAAAGGGAACGTGTTTTTCTCTGTGTCAACATGGTTTCAAGAAAAAACAAAACAACACGAAAACACAATCCAACGCCCCCAAAACCGAAACAGTCCAAACCCTCCGATGAGTACTAAAAATAAAATTTCAGTAAAATTATAATAATGACCTCAGAGAAGCCTGCAGGTCTCCCCAGCCCCTGCACCTCCCGCTCCCGGCACGGAAAAAGACTCTCCTCCCTCAGGCGCCCTGGCCCTGCTCCCTCTCAGCCTTCTGGCCCGCACCCTCAATTCCTCCAGCGACCCGGCGGCGGCGACGGCGGCAGCGACCCGGGCAGAGTCGCGGGGACGGGGCCGCCGGGCCCAGGGTTACGTGGGGTTCAGGGGGAGCCCCCGGCCGCGGCTCGACACCGCGCCCTCCTCGCTCGGCGCCGGCGGGAGGCACCTACCAGCTGCTGCCGGACCCACCGCAACATCCCCGGCGGCGCGGGTCGCGGTCCCCGCGGCGGGGTCCCCTCGGGCAGTGCCGCGCCCTCCGCCGTCGCCTCAGACCAGGCACCCGCCGCGGCTCCTCCCCATGGTGCAGGGGCCCATACGCCGAGTTAGGAGCGGCACAGCCCCCCCGCCGCTCGCCGCGGCTGCCGGCGCCCCGCCGCCGCCATCACAGGGCCGCCGCTGGCCCCCCCGCTGCTCGCGGCGCTGTGGCCCGCCCCCGGAAGTGACGTCTGAGGGCGGGGAGAGGTGGGAGGAGGTGCTGGGTGTGGAGGGATGGAGCAAGGGGACGGAGCAGGGGGTCAAGCGCCTCCTCCAGCCCGGGTCGCAGCTCCGGATCTTCAGGGCACCGCGGTACCGCTCCTGGATCGCAAGGACCGCACGTGGGCGTCAGCGACCTAAGTCCGAGCGGCCTCCTACGGGGACCTGGGCGGAGGCGACCTGCAAAAATCCCATCCCCTGCCACACAGGAGCTGCAGTCGCAGCCAGCCAGGGCCTCAGCGTCTCTGAGACTCCCCTTTTCTAGTGAAGTGAAGCGACTTCACAACTTAGTTGTTTTTACATTTGTTTTATTGTAAAAAGAAATGCAAACCATGCACGCGTTGGAATAAAGACTTTGGAAAGAGGCCAAATAACCACTGATTTAACCTTAAAAAGCACATTCACAGGGTGTAGGTATCCCAAAGCCAGGTACATGTGCTGGGAGGATATAGCACCTTTCTCTTTTCTGCTACTGGCAGTCTTGTGCTAAACTGCTGCTGGGTTAAAACTGGGTGTTGAAATGTTTTAATAGGAGGCAGCGATTGCTGTGAAATCTCTCATTTTGCTCTGAAAACAGCTACTAATGAAAACAAAACAGTTCATCTTGAAACATGCACTACAAGCCTGCAGCTTCTGGGCCTGTGTGGCTAAGAACTAAAGGAGATTATTTTAAGCAGTAAAGACCCGGGTATTTGTGACCAAACACTGTTGTCAGTGAAGTCAACGACAACTTCGACTTAGAAGTCCTTTTGCATATTATGAGCAGAGTACAATTCCTGCCCTTCCCATTTGTTCCCAGGTAATTGTGATACATAGCAACAAATAATTTCTGCCATAGAGTTAATCTGGTTTTTAGTGTTCAGTTAGAAATTCAGAATGTAAATCAGGATTTAAGATAGATGGTATAATGTCTGAACAACTAAGTCTTGTGGCGAATGCTGATAGTTTAAGCATCTACATTTAATTAGAAAAATAACCTTGTAAGACTATTTTTATCAGGCACTTAGGAAAGCTAATGTTAGCAAAACTCTGTATTAAATGCTAGGCATTATTTCAAAACATTTAACTACATCAAAGCTGAGTTTCAAACAGCTTGCACCACCCTATTCATCTAATGTGCAGTCTAAAATAACAGAGTGATTTCATAGCCATGGCACATTGCCTAGAGAGTGGCCTTAAGCCAGAAGCTTAACTGATATACTCAATATTCTTGTGCTCCTTCTTTATCCTCAGCTGTAGAACAGGGTCTTCACCACTACACACTATAAATCAGATGCCATTTCTCTGAAGTGCAAGTGTATTTGTTGCTGTGTCCCTACCAAATTCAAGTATGAGGTACACTTCCTGCAAGCCTCTATTTCCATGGCTTGTAGTTGTGTTACATAAAGTTGCTTTGTGTTTCCTGTTATACATTGGTGTAATGATACTATTTCACCGATGATGCTTGGAAGCAATTTACAAGTGATTTGAACCTTGCAGTTTATGTTTTTCACTTTAAAAAGTACATATTTTAGTGGATTAAATATACTGATAGGATGAAATTATTTTCAGAATTCTCTGACCTCAGAAGGCTCTGACCACATTCCTTTTCCAATATACAGCAAAATTCCACATGAATAACATCCTTGCCTAGCATCCTGGCTAGTAAATCTTTGAACATTTTAAATTGCTCAAAACCCTGCACTAGACATTTATGAAGTTTCATCTCACCCTTGAGAGGGAAGTAGTTTTCAGAAGAGAAAAAATGAAGCAGAGCAGCCAAGCCAGATATTGATTAGCCAATAACACTCCAGCACTTCTGAAATCAAAGGTCAACTGTATTAAGAATGAAGATTCCCATATCAGAGATTCCACTTTAAAATACTGCCCTGAAGCCTCACCTGAATTTGTACTGCTGGTTTATACAGAACAAAAAGCAATTGCTGAAGAAAGTCACCTTCTGATATGAAGATTAGGTTTAATGCATTGTTGAGGCTTTCTTGATGAGACTCCAAGCTTTCCAGTGAAGTATCTACGAAAGCAATGATTTCAGATGTTTATTTAGAGAGATGAGGACACAAATATTGTCTGATACAAAAATGTGTACACAAACATAAAAAGCACACACTTAAATGTTAGGTCCAGCAAGCATTAATTACATGTGCATGAATAATTCTTATGTAATCAATGGTACTACTTTGATAAAATTAAACTAGATTGATAAAATTAAACATTGTTAACCACAGATTCATTGCCTGAACATGCAACCACCAGATTGACACTGGAGAGCTGCTGATGTTAGTCCCTGAGCTTGTTCTTGTTTCAGACATTCACGTGTTTCCATTGTTCCTGAATGGTGTTTTGGGGCCATTCTTGTGCAGGAGCTGGTAAAGCACTGGCACGTGGTGTGGCTGTAAGGCCACGTCTGCTACCTGATGAGGCGAGATGGAAGTGCTGCACTGTTGCCAGAGGGTGAGCTGCCTCCAGTGTTCCTGCCTTTGAAAACATTGAAACACTTGGCAGCCGAACCTTTTCCCCTGCCACATCCCTGGGTGCACCAGCCACATCCCAGGCTGCTGCCGCAGCACAAACAAGACAGGCGATAGCCAAGGGGCCAGTGCACTCGGGTGCGCTGGCAGTCAGGCAGCCCAGGGCTTGCGCTGCAGCTAATGAGCACCTCTGTCCTTTGGGGCCAAACAGGAAAACAGCAACACCTAAGAGAGGTGGAGCAGGGATGTAGGTTTGTGTAGCAGAAGACTAGTAATAGCTCCTTACATTACACCATTTTCCTGGTAGAGAATTCCTCTCGCTCATTGTTTTGTTTTTAATGAAATACCTTGTCACTGCTTTAAATTAGTATTTTAATCTATGCATTATTTACTTAGGTAACTACAGTGCTAATTAAAAATGTACACTAACTATAAAAATGCCTGTTTTGTTTCTAATCCATAGAGAGAAAAAGCTGAGAGACACAGGGTTTCTTCAAGGCATCTTAATTCCACAGGCATTCAATTACTGGCTGGAGCACCAATTATATATAGATAATCTGTGGCTGATTTTCAGTCACAAGGCCTTTCATCTAAACACACATGTGGATTCTTGCCTACAGCAACCAGTCTTCAGGGAGAAAGTAAGAAAGTTAGAAAATGAACTGAGCTTTTTAAGGGAAAACCCTGTGTGTAGTTTGTTATTCCTTTTTTTTTTAGCCCTGCAAGAAATAAAATCAGATTAAATTACAGGACACACAAGGTGACATTTCCAAGACATTTACTGGATCTACACAATAGTGCATTATTTTGTTATTTCTTCTTCTTACCATTTTCTCAATTGCTAAAACCTGTATCCTGACGCAAAACCTCACCTTTCTATTATTGTTTTTTTTTTTTTTTTCTTTTCACTTGAAAGCTTTATTTACAGTGTAGACCTTCAACTTCTATGCAACACATTAAGCTCAGCAGAGCTGGATCCCAGAGTGCCAGGTTAGGGGCTCCCTACAGCGTGCAGAAGGTAAAAACTTTTGGGTCCCCTCCATGCACCTGGAGGACTTTGCACTGCACCACACTCCACAAAAAGACACTACACCTACATCATCCTGGATGTGTGGAATAGCCTGGCTTGATAAACACAAGTCAGCAAGTTTAGTGGCAGTGCTGCCCTGTTTGCAAGGCCCCAGGATAACAGCAAGCTTTGGAAAATGTTACAGTTCGTCCTCCCTTCAGCCTCACTGGTAAGTTTTTAATCATGTGTTGCCTGTAAGCCATAATGGGTTTTTTATGGCTTTCTCTAGAACAGTTTGGCTTTCTGGTTTGGCTTTTTGTTTTATTTTTCCTTAGGGAAGCAGTCCAAGTTTAGAGGAAATAGGAAATGTTTAAAAGCCATCCCTTATCTTCACGAAGCTGAGTATGAACAGGATGAAGAATGAAACTCCAGTTATTCATATCCGGCCCCCGCCCCCCCCCTTTTTTTTTTTTTTTTTTAAGGAAGAGCTAAATTTTGAAGCCACAGCTCATAAGGTTTGGAACATCTCCAAATAGCTCAGTCTTGATGGAAATGAGAGGACTCAATCTTGCAGAACAGGTGTTTATGAAGAAATTTGTTAAGATTAGTCAGTTAATTCCTATTATATCCTGGACCGTGATCACTTTGCTATTCTATATTATAAACCGTATAAATGTAAATTTTTCTATAAACTCTTTATTTAATGACTTCTAAAAATACACTTTTCCAACTATTTCATTCTTATCCTCACCCTGTTACTACAATTTACTTCTCTATTTTATATGCTCAAGTGATTATTGAACACATTCATACATCACCTTATTGTTAGCCCTTGTAAAAAAATGCCAGGCAGAGAAGAGGGCATCTCAATGTTGTGGTGTCTGGTCTCTTAATAAACACTCATCTCATAATATAATCTACAGGGATTTTTATTTTTTTTTTTTTTTTTCCTGCTTTGTAGCATCTCAGTCAAGGCCACTGAGGAGATAATGAAAGATTGAATTCTGGAGAAGAAAAACAGACACTAGTATCTAGGTCTTTTGACACTAGTCTCCTAGGACACTACTGTGACAGCTGTAATACAAACACACACCTAGATATTTGACTCCGGAAAGGAGTTTGAGATCTTTGTAGGAAAGGTACACAGCAATTCTGTTCATGCTGTATACACTCTCTCTTGGCTTAATAGCTTACTTCAAAATAATGAAACATCTATTATATGGGACTTTCTCCAGGAAGTGGTAGGTAGGTTTTCAACACTCTCACACAGAACCTCTGTCTTCCATGTCTTAGAGGACAAGCTACTGAATTTCATACAGGTTTTCTGGGAGCACCTTCTGGTTCAGACCTTACAAGTCACCTAAGCATGAAATAGCTTTGTTACTAAATCTCAATGGGATTTAAATATAAAGTAACTTGTCATGACTAAGGGTATATTATATATTTTTCATGTTTCCAGAGCTCAGCTTTTCTAGTATTTGAACTAGTTCATATAAAGCTAGCTTAGATGTCCCTATATTGCACTTAAATGATAAAGCAGATATTCCACAAAGTGTTCTTTGCTGTGCTGTAGGCTGGGTTGTAGCCAGCTTGAACACTGAAAACCTAACTTGGGTGACTATGGCTCTTACCTGTGAGTACAAAGGTTCCTCTTCAAGGCTCCCCATTTCTGTCAACTCATCTGAGGACAAAGGTAAAACAATTCAGGAATCCCTTAATTCAGTGTTCTTCATCAACTCCCCACCATTTAAAATGTGCCTCAGTGGTAAGTGACAGGATATTACCCAGTATCAGTGAGTTCATCCCTTTCTCAAGAACATGAGAAATTAAACTGGTGGACAGTGACTCTAACTCTGTACCTGCTTTGTACAGGTATCTCAAAGAGTAATGGTTACTTCCTCGCTCAGGCCTGGCCATGGCAAAGCACAGGGCTCCAGTGTGTCTGGGTTATGCATATGCCTCAGCAGACAAAGCAGAGACAGCCTGGAGGAGCAAGACAGGCACCTTGGAAAAGTAAAGAAAATTCAGTGCCTCATCTAAAACTGATACAGCCACCTTCAGCTGTAAAGGACAAAATAAAAGAGCTTTGCCAATGCTGGCCATGAACGCAGGTTTCAGATACCTCAGCAGGTATGAGAAGGTCTCACAGATCAAGAAAAAATCACCAGCTTGCACTTACTCAACACTGTTGAGGTTGTTCTTTAGTATAGCTGTAAAGCATTTTTTTCTAACAGAGATGCATTTTATACAGAAAAAGGGTTTAGCAAAACCACTCACCAGAATAAGCTGGCAAAAACATCTTCCTTCCAATAGTGTTTACAGTAAAGTTTTTGGCACTTCAGAAATTGTAAATCGATCACAACTCCAGCTGATATTTGCTATGGGACCTATCTGCATTTCAGAATGAGTACCTTCAGTCTTTTAACACCACAGTCTTTCCTACCAACACCAAATACTAACAAGTGCTAAGACGACACTCTTATCTGCAGGCAGATCTCCTGATAAGTACAGTATATCCACCAGCAGTGCCATGGTTTCACCAAATAGCTGCTCACCTCCCTCACCCTGTCAGAGCCCTGAGGATGCTAATGGACCTTTATGGACCCCAGCAGTATCTCCTAGATGCTCCTCCCATCCTGCAATTACCAAACTCAAGCTTTCTAAATCTGAAACTGGATACTCAAAATTTGAGTATGTGTATATATAGATCTATGTGGGCTTATTTATTTATTTTATTTTAAAAATCCATTTGTGGCCTAGTATTCTAGAAGTAGGGTACAACAATCTAGCATGCAAGGATGTCTGTGGTCTCTGCAGGAAAAAAAAAAAAGCTGTGAACATGACAGATGATGTTTCTGCAGCCATATGAGACAAAGAAACATATGGCTGATCTGTCTGAAGTTCCTACAATGCTTTATGTCTTCAAAGTGTAACAAAACATTTGCTGATTAACATAATTAAAGCATTTTACAAATGATTCCTAATTGTTTTTGCAAATGTAAATGATGATGCCGACACAC
Organism: Megaceryle maxima; assembly: GCA_024605025.1. Taxonomy (NCBI): domain Eukaryota; kingdom Metazoa; phylum Chordata; class Aves; order Coraciiformes; family Cerylidae; genus Megaceryle; species Megaceryle maxima. The sequence continues at coordinate 5,698 of JANHGN010023960.1, read as the reverse complement.
AAAGTTTTTTCCTGTGCGTGATGAATAATGAGTTCTCGTTTTACTGAGTACTGTAATCAAATTTAGAACAAATGTTACGTAAATGCATAAGCAATCCTAATCCTAATCCCTTTCCTGCAGTCTCACATTCTCCATCTAGGTCTGCTGCAGCTGGAAATATAAAAATCTCCCATATTTTGTGATTTCCCGGCATATCTTTGTTTCCCAATCTCCTGACTTTTCCTGAAAGCATACATTGTTAGCTGATACTGGTTCTAAAGGAATGAGAGATCTGGCTTTTAGCCTCCTGCCATCTTCCTCATCGTATTCTATGTCTGACCACAGCAAAGGTACTTTATTGATGCTATTTCTATACTGGTACCCAGTCCTATAAGATGTTAAGCCTCACCCTGTTGAAGCACCTCTTGGACAAATCTAGAGGTATTTAAACATGTTTTACTCTCTCCTTAGTTGAATATCTATTGTTTTCAATGTTTTATTAATATCAGTAGAGGTGGGCTGAGGGTATGTCAACAATGGATAATTCATAGTCAGAAGATATCAAAGATGGCTATAAAAAGACTAGTTGATAATAAATTAGTTCTAGCTTTGGAGCACTAAATTCAATGTAGGCAACCTGACCCTGTTTCTGATTTTACCCTAGGATTTGTGCCACTGCTATAATAAGAAATTATTTCACTGGATCAATGAAAAACATCCAGGAAGGACAAGACCCTATACAGATTTTAATGCTGCACTCAGAACAAGAAGGGAAAGAGCACTAGTGATTGTTTTTTGAGTTGGATTTCCAGGAGATGTTTTGGAATTCAAAAGCTTCACCAAAAACTTTAGCAGATAATCCACATATCATTTAAATTGTCTTATGACAATAATTATTATTATTTTATGAAAAAGTCCCTTTTATTGAACTGTATCTTTTATTTGGAATATTCCTAAGGCTGCACAAAAGCAAAAGATAAGCCTTACAGCTGAGTGGTTCACAACATATAATTTAGCCAGTTAATTTAATTCCTTTGTATTTGTCTACAAATTGCTTATAATTTTATGTAATTAATTCATTACATGAACCTAATTGCTAAAATAGCTGTGAGATCGTCCAGCTGAAATAAATAGCAGGCTTTTCATTGACTTGAGTGGGAACAGTGCTATGCCAGTAGAAGTTTGCTAACGTTTACAAAGTAGGGATAAAGTTGTTATTTAGAAGTACTGAAAGAATGAGCTGTTTCACATTTGACATATTATTCCTTCTATTTCTTGCTTGCTAAAACAGAAATCATTCTTAAGCAAGGAATATTCACAGTTATAAATTGGTGAGTCCTGCAAGTATTCTGCAAATCTATTTTATTTATTTTTTACTATCACGACTGTTTGCTAAAATACACGTGGAAGAAACCCAACACAATCACTGTAAATATATTTACAAATTAAAACTTACATTTGTAGTAATTGTCTGTGGAATCCACAGATTAACTAAGTTTTACCTTGCATGACTAACCTTTGGTGATGTGATACATAATATTATCTGGTTAGAGGCTAAAAGAACATGCAGTCAAAAACTTACTGTCTGTCAATGGAAATAAAAGCTCAGATGTCCATCTTCTTTTCCAGTTATATTGATTGTTTTGATTACTGCTATTGCACTTCTACACAAGTAACACTTCTTTCACAACCAGGACTATAGCATCACAATGGTAATGATGGTGACATGATTGCTTGTATTAATTATATGAAGACTTCAGATCTAATATGAGATTATAGTTAATAGTAAATCTTCTGGAATGATGAATTTACTAGCCACTTGATAATTTACAGATTTTGTGGCAGGAACTACAGTCCTATGTTAAAATGTAAGGCAACAGCTCAGCATGTAGTACTCAAGCAATATGTTATTAGATAACAAGCAATATCAAGCACAACAGTAGCGTCTCATTTTTAAAGTATTTTTGTTAAGTTACCATATTTCCTTTTGCTTTGCTCATGCCCAGACTTGCTAATTCCACAAAAATATATTTAAATATCATTGACAGTAGTTGTGAGTTAAGCAACTGTTTTCTAGAAAATAAAATGGGCAGCACTCTTCCATCCCCACACTCCCGCCCAAGGCAGGACCTGCTGCACCACCCAGTCCTGGTCAGTCAGCTACTCCAAAAACATCGATTACAAAGGCTCAGCATCCCCCAAGGCATTAAGTTTTTCTGAACCTCTAACCTAGATGTTCTTCACTAGAAGGAATTTTATTTGCTTATTATTCTGGCCTAAATATGAGGAAGAATAGTGAGCAAAAGCTTTGTACTGTTTGAACACAGTCCTTTTTCCTTAACCTGAAGAACACACAGTTATGTTCATAAAATATGTGGTTATTTTTGTCGCTCTTGAGGATTTACCAGTTTACCACCTCCTCTCCAAAATGCCAAGTACCAAACAGGACCAGTACTTTAACTGAGGCTTTGCATGTGCAGTACAGAGTGGAAAAATCATTTCACTTATCTTGCATACAGTTGTATAACCCAGAACAAGATAAGGTGCTTTTTCCCCCTGTAGCTCTGTTGACTACTGGTCAATGTCTGCTCTGCTATGACATCTGAAACTTTTTTCCTGCAGGCCAAATCAGTCACTTTATGTCTAATATTAATGTAATTTATAATCCTTAACTAATCCCTATTTTTCCATTAATCATTTTTCTAGTACAACCTAGACTATTTATCTAGTTTACCAAGATTATTTTGAATTTGGGACCTCTCCTTCAAAGTGCCTCCCAGTTTGATATCATCTGCAAATATAACAGTATTCCCTAATCTGAATGCTTAATGAAAATACTGATTAATATTGGAACCAGAACAGATTTCCACAAGAACCATCCTTTCATTATCACAATGAAAGTGGATTTGATCAGCACTAGCTCTTATTATTAATCTGAATTTAAGTTATCCTTAGGAAATGGATAGTTTGCAGTGCACCCAATTTGCCTGGCTACCCTGGAGCCTTTCTTGAGATAAACAAGATTCTGGGTTAGTCAAAGAATTCATTACAGAGCAGATGGCTAGAACAATTGCTATTGAACTGTATTAGCCCTTTGGAGAAATGCCACCTTAAAGTACCTGAAAGTGATAGGGAAAAAAAGTATATTGGCAAACTTGTACATCTTTAATGATATTCTGCAAGGTGAATGCATGTGGTGGCAGCTGAGTTAGCCCTTCTTCATATTGCCAAGAAGATACTGCAGGTGACCCAGAAAGTACAGCAGTTAACAGCTGAGGTTAGATCATCTACACAAAGCTAAGCTTCCTTATGTTCCCTTTTCACTTCTCATTTTATTGTATTTCCAGCTCTGGTGTTGGATTGATGCTACCCTAAGGAATACAAATCCTGGCTGTAAAACCTCCTTGAAACACACCCCAAAGAGATGTATTCTTGTATGTGGTCAGATCAGCAGGCATTTCTCATAATGTTTTGGGAGAAAGAGTAGAGAAATTGAAGGACTTGGGGACATGTTCAAAATTTATCAAAACCAAACCAGATAGAAACATCTATTAAGACTAAATAAACCCTTTCTTGAACTTAACTATATTCCTATTTGAACACATATATCTTTGAGATGAATAAGGAATTGGGGATTTGCCTGTGTGCACACATAAATTAAAGGAAAAAAATCCTTCTTTTGATAGAAAAGGCTGTTGTTGCTCAGAAAAGGATCTGTAAGGAAAGATTATTAACTCTTCTATTTGAGGTTTGAGAATCTGATTTTCATTCTGAGATTGAAGCACACTATTAACAGTATAATTTAGATATCAGATTTACCTGTTCTCCTCTCCTGCCAGCCTGTATTTGGTTTCAGGGTTCTAATGTTGACTATTAACCTATTTAAATATTCACAAACAGTCTTCTGCCAAGGTAGATTAATTCACCACCTCATGTCCTTGTCAAGTTGCCAATTTGTTAGATATTTTTCTGGTGCCAGTGCCCTTTATAGTGACAATGATGGCATACAGTTGAGCAACAGTTTTTCTGGTGGTATCTCCTGTAACAGAAGAGCTCTCCAATATCTGAGTAGCTAAAGCTTTCTGTCTTAGCAGGTCTGAAAAATAATCTTCTAAACAAAAGCAAAAAATATATACAGAAAGGAACTGTTGTACCATCTTATTTGAGTTATGATGGAGAGGGCCTCTAACACCAATATGAAAGCTACCTCTAAAGCAAAAGAAACTGTCAGTTTTTACAACCACTTTACTTTTCATCCAGAACTGTGAAGAAAAGACATTAATGTTAATCATGGAAGGATTCTGGCATTCACTCCAGTGATGGCCAGAATTAACTCCATGTCAGTCTTTGATAGTATATCGAATCATTAATTTATATACTGAATCAATAATTGATCATTAATTATCATTAATGTACTATTTATTTCATAGAACATTGTTATCATTCATATCAGTGCCTTAAAAGAAACAAGTATCTTTAGGTTACTTCCACTTTTAGAACATCTTTCTAGGGGACACTTCAATCAGAAACGTTCAAGATATACTCCTGCAACTAATGACTAATATATTTTTCGTGATGGAAATCAAGTCAGCTGCATCAAGTGCCCAAAGCTCTTTTTATAGCTCAAGTACTTCCATCTTCCAAGTGAATATTAAATACACAAAATAAATAAAACAGTTTTCCAAAACAAGGAAACCCCGTTGAAGTTTAAAGAGACAAATTCTTATTTATGTATTTTGAAGACATTTAGGAGTAGTTGTCATCCAGGAAGAAGTCCAGGGAAGCCAACGGAGTTACAAGAGGCATGTAAATGGGATAAGAATGAGCTCCTTGTGCTTCACAGACATACTTCCCTCCCCAGGGGCTGTTTTAAGTCAACATACCCCCGAGGAAAAGGATTTTTCCTCTCCTAGGCATGTGCCTAAAGGCATATCTGATGCAGAGGGCAAGCAGAGCACACCCCGAGACTGACAGCAAGTCAGAGCCCACAATACTTCATTGCAGCCACAAGCATCCAAGAAAGGCATCACCAGAAAGTGCTAACCCCAATATGGCTTTTTTTAAGCTCAAAGCTCTCTAAGTCTCCAAGGACATGGACACATAAAAGACACTTCAGCTGGAAACTGAATTTTCTATCTATATAGCAGCCATGACTTGTGACACCCACTGACTTCCAAGCAGTTTGGTTTCAAGTCGAAAGGAGGCACTATTTTTCATTCAAACACAGTAGAAACAGAAAAACATTTAATATGTATCCAAAGTCTTACAGCCAAGATTATCAGCTATGTTAAAGTAGATAACACACCCAGAGATATGCATAGTTAAAACTATAGTCAACTGTCAGACTAGAAATAAGCCAGGCAGATATCCTATCCCATTTGCTAGAAGCAGTTTGCATACGGCGATTGATTTCAATGTAGTCTGCAATTCTGTTCAGCAGGTGCTGTATTAGCAATTCTATCATTAAATAAATATGATACAAATGTAATTGTACACGTGGGGTTGCTTTCACAAGGCTTTGGACATGTTACAAATTGGTACATGGATAGATTGTGCTATATAAGATCAGATAGCTGAGGCTTCAGCCTGTACTGTGTACATTTCCACTCTGGTACCAGTGTAATGATGCTGCTAGGTTAAGTCATATTAAAAAAAAAAAAAAAAAAAAAAAAAAACGTAGTCCTGGAAGAGATCCTTATTCCTTGAGATTTTTTTTTTT
>JANHGN010023958.1:12500-19892 GCA_024605025.1 Megaceryle maxima | reverse complement strand
ATCCATTCCCCCTTGTCCTGTCACAGGGCACGAGTGAGAAGAGGCTGTCCCTTTCCTCTTGACACTCAGCCCTCAGAAATTTATAAACATTTATCAAATCCCCTCTCAGTCTTCTCCAGACTAAAGAGCTCCAGGTGTCTCATCCTTTCCTCATAAGGCATAATATCCTTCCAAAGCAAGCTAGGTAGGAGTTAGAAAAATTTTTTAAAGAAATCAAACTGATGATATAGGCAACTCCAGTCATTAAATTTCTCATTTTTATCCCTGCCAACAATCAATAATTAATTAAAAAACTGTACCTCGTTTGTCCCTGAAGAGGGAGGAGGCTTCTTTGGTAGCTGCTGCTGCCCCTCCTCCTCTTCCTCCAGTATGCCTTCGCTGTTGTCACTCTGAGTAGCTTCATCACAGCTAATACTCCTCTGAACTCCTCGTCTGTCATCAAACTCAGCAGCACTGTTCTCACTGGTATCGCTACAAACACTGTTCTCTCTGCTTCGAGACTTCAAAATTGATTTACGAGGGACATATTCTCCATTCACAACATCAACAAAGACTCTAGAAAGGAAAATGTTAGCTTTAATAAACCATTTCAGGATCAGATGACAAATCTACAGTGATCTTGCTTTGTCTTTTGTACAAATTAATTATGATGTGCTTTTCCAACTTTTCTGCTGCAGAATTGCAATACTGTACCTTTAGAGGCATTTTATTTACCAACACACCAGAACCAGTTCTGCAGAGCAAACACTGTTATGCCCTTTATTCAAGCACTGAGTTGGTACACTCTTTCAGCAGAAAATGTCCAGCTCTTTGGAAAGGGTTAGAAAACATAATTCTGCGAGTTAACAAAAAGTTAGGAAAAAAGGTAAACTGAACGATTGCCAGGGCTGTTTCTGTAAAGAGAAGCAGAAGATCACAAAGATGGAGTGTCTTCTAGAATGAAGTCCTTGCCAAATATAGAATATAAAAACAAATACTTGAAACATTCCTTGCATGTGGAAAGCATGAAGCTTTTTCCTGACAAGTGCCATAATTGTCTGCTTTTAGTTTTAAAAGAATAAAATCTAAAAACCTCAGCTTTTAAGATCAGATCAACATGAAGACACTTTTCAAATATTAACTGACTGCAAACTGATAAAGAGGGCTCTTCCTGCAGCTGGTACTCCATCTCCATGGCTTCAGTCAAGGGAGGGTGGAGGAGAAAGAATGGCATTAGAAAACAGTGCCCATTTTATCAAACTCATAAAGGAGAAGCCCAATGACCGGATGAGTTTTAAGGGTGTCACTTGTTTCCTAACAGCTTTATTCATCAGGCACTCACGGGGACGCTTGCAAATCTCTACAGGAGATGAAGGTCCTTTGCAGAGCTCAGAGAAAGCACCATGAAAGAATCCTTCACCTCATCTCCAGCCCCAGAAAATAGAATTACAGGACGAGTTTTAACTCTTTACATTTTTTACGATATTTAGGTGCCTGAACGCGCCGACATACAAATGCAGTGTCATTTTCACAAGCCCTTAATCAATCAATCTGATAGGTGTCTGCATTCATCTTTACAAACCTGAATGCTTGCTTTAACTCTCCTGTCACCTTAGTTTAGTATTTGACACAGTCCTCCAAGACCAACACTGTTTTTCAAGCTCTCTGAGAGTGAGTGTTCCTCAGGTGAGCATTTCTTTTTACAGAGAATACAGTGATGGACTAAAGTCAGGGAAAAAGAATGCAAGAGAACTACGCAAAGACCTGAGTATATTCTGAAGGTACTGGAAGGAAGAGACAAAAGCCAGCGAGTAGTAACTGGGAAAGGAGGAGTGTTACAAGTAACAGATCTTGGTCAGTTAAGTTTGAAAACAAACACAGAAGCAGATGACATGGAATTTAGCAGAATACTTAAAGTAACTGCTGTATTTCTTTATGCAGATGGTACATACTGGCAAATTTACCTCAATTTCAGAAGCTCTGAGAAAGCAGATAAACGACAAATTGCTAGTTGGAAAAGGACATTTTAAGTTCAGAAATGTTTTACGGCTATAAAGGCAGGGTAACCATGCAGAAGCCACAAACTTTCATTTTTAAGTAGTAAATTCAGTTCCAGCTGTTTGTTTCAGGAAATAGTAGGCTTGGGTGCATGCTATAGGTGACCAGAAATGAAAAGTGAAGGTCTGCTAAGGGGAAAGCTCACGAGCCAAGGCTATCAGTTACACACCGGTAGATGTCTGCTGGGGTTTTGATGTTCGGCAGTTCGGGAGCTGCATGGCCATTGCCATTGCTGTTCTTCCTCTTACGCTTGGCCTCTTCTTTCTTTTCACTGAATTTCAAAGTAGTATTTTTTCCTGTGTTTATTCTTACCTGAAAATTGAACACAAATGATACTCTAGACCATAAAAATCAACAGACACCAGGCTGCAGATCAACTGACTTCTGACATTCACCTCTCCAAGCAGCTGGGGACTATGAAGCACAGATAAGCTAAAGAAAAGTACGAACGGTAATATTGATAGTGTGACCTCTTTATTCTTTACCACTTGCACTAGGCTGGGGCATTTCATAGCACTAATGTGCATAGATTTTGCATAGGACACATAACAGTTTGCTTATTCAATCTCTGCTCAACAGCTAAGCTGTTCAACGGTCAATTTCAAGTCAAATAAAAAGTCATTTTAAAAACTCCTAGACAGCACACTACCTCTTGCAACAGTCAGAGGCCAGAACAGGAAGGTGTACATTTGAGGATAGTTTTTTAATACCGTAATTAAAACTGTAGGATTTAAACAGTGGGTTCCAAGCATTCAAAACAAAACAAAACAAAATTCAAATGACTGTCACCTACAGTTAGCATTCTAACATTACCTAAAAACTTCTATTGTAGGTATAGTAGGTATGTTTTACGTAATCTCTCTCGAGAAAGATAAATAAAGTACAAACCCTTTTAGGTTCAACGGTGTGAGAGAAAAAAATAGTCGGAACAGAGTTATCTCCAACATCTATGTCATCTTCATCATCACTGTGATAATAGGTAGAGCCATTAACTTGGCCACCAAACAAGTCTGAATTCGTTACTTCTTTAAGGAAGTTGCCCTGAGTAATACGGTCCTCTGCTCTATACGTTCCATTCAGATCTGTCCTCTTATCTTCTTTCTCCTCTTCAGAGGAGGTTGTATCATCTCCATTTGTCTCAACTGTATCAGGCATCCTATGAAAAGAAAAATATCGAGGAGAACAGAGGCAATTCATACTCTTGAGAGACACAGGCATACGAATTAATGAACAAATCTGCACATCATTTTCTTTACCCAGGTAGTGTATTTTTACCCAGACTGTGGAACCTTTTCTGTACTCTATAAAAATGACTATGTCCTTTCTATGTCAACTGGAAATACCAAACCTGTGACATTCTGGCTAATGACATATGTATTGCCTTAGGATCAGAACAGATCTAAGGATGTCATTAAACACTAAATGTGTAACTCCTACATTGTAAACGATGGATTTTCCTAGCCTGTGGGAAATGGATTTTACTTCCCCCTTTTCTATCAAGAATAAAAATACTATAATGCTGGACTGCCATGATAGCACAGGGGCAGATTTTAGCACCTCTGGCCTTGCGGTGCACGTTTTGTTCATGTGCCACCCTTCTCCCCACCTATTGTAACTGCACCAGTCCCATCAGCTATTTGCACTTATGGAGCAAACCTTTGTGTACATACAGAACCACACACCTACAGCATTCCGAACTCCAAATGTGACTGTGCTACAGCAGTACAATACCTGTCAAGTTCACCAAGTATCTCTTCTTGCCTCTCAAGCTCTTCTAAGCGGGCCCACAGTTCCTCCTCTGACTGAAAACGGCCCACTGATTTTGTATCGCTTCCATTTGCTGGAAAATCTACCTCAAAAACGTTTGATACTTTTGGCTTTGAATGAGGTTTGTGAGCAGTTCGGTGTTTTCCTGTGTAACAAAAAATAAGAGGCAATTACTAAAGCAATTGCCAAAAATAAACCAAAAACCAAAACAAAACAAAAGCAAAACAAACAAAAAAAAACTACTGGGGGGAAACAAACCACAAAGGAATTAAGGAATACAGGCAAAACATTTTCCATTTCAAATTACTGTTTAACTGTTTAAGTGAAACTGTCAATGAACCAGAGCACCGAGCACATGATCTCCGGATGTTACAGAAATACCGAGGCAAAGCAGAGCTATTTATTTACAAAGCAGGGAACACTGATCCTATAGCAGTTTTATTACAACATGGGGGTTTTTACCTCTTGTGCCAAACAGTAGACTTTGATTCGCTCTGACGGATACCACCACGCGAATGTGACATTTGCTCACCATCCCGTTAACAGCACATTTTATTAGCTGGGAAAGCAAACCTGATTTGTACTGTAGCTCATTTTGGACAAAGTCACCTATATTTAAAGAGCAGAGTCTTTCTGGTTTGGGTTGCATTTTTTCTTACATTTACAGTGAAAATCATTAAAAATGATCTCCAGAGTCATCTGAAAAACCTGACCATAATCTAGTCATTATGAATCACTTATTCTGGTGAAAAAGATCCATTCTGAAAAGCATACAAAACCCTGCCTTTCAGAAACAATAAATAAAAACCCCGTTAAAGCTTCAGAGGTGACCTGCAATATACACTTGTGAGTAAATGGTTGTCACTGACAAGTTCTTGGTGTCATTTAAAAGCATTGCTACCTAGTAAAATGGTGCATCCATTGAGGACGGGGAATACTTTTTAGTGTTTTGAGTGCTGTCTAGCACATAGGGAACAAACTGCCTGCCAACAATACTAATGCTTTAGCCCTGTCTGTGTGAAGGGCAGGACCACTTCTTTCATCCCCCTTCTCCCCGAGACCAGCCGCGCACAGTCCCCAGCAGGTTCCCAAGGGAAGTTCCCCACTCTCTGCACCCACAGCTCTTTACAGGAGTAAGGACTCTTCCCCTTCCATCCCTGCCACAAATACACCCATCATTTTGTCTGTACAGTGGGATTCCAGTAGCTCTAGGAGTCCTCGAGAAACGCTGCTTTGTGCATCTAATCAACAGTACTAAACTGTCTTCATTGTACAGCGTCCTTCAAGTGTTCAAATCTCTTTCTATTAACCAATTGTGTGGTCATTTTTTTTTTTTTTCATTTTAAGAACTCATGGCTTAAGGATATCCTTATTCAAATATGTCAGCTTATACTTTAATCCTGAGTTAAATACAAATTCAATAGCAACATTAAAAAGCAAACAGGTGACTGTAAGTCATGTTGGAATGTGTGTCCCCAACTCTTCCACGGGATAGCATTTTTCATCATCTCATTAAGAAAAGGCTGAAATGTATTTTATTGAGATTTGAATATAAATTGAGGTAAGCCAAGCAATCAGAGTAGCTTGTAAGGATTTCACTTGGTATAATTACAAAATTAATAAATAAAATTTGGAAGGATTAGTTAACAATCTATTTCAATTTGATTTTCAAATTGTGCCAATTTCTCTCTGCTATGCTTCAGCATTAACCACTGACTCGACTACCAGAGCAAGCACGTGGCTTCCAAAACACCAGCAAACTTCAACGTGCCAGTGGTTTTCCCTCCCAGTTCAAACAACTCTTGTCAATTAGGAAACCAGGTCAGACCTTAAAGACAAGAGGATAAGTACTTGCTGCCCCAATACCCACTGGGTTTACTCACTGTTATTACAAGGCACCACCACTGGCTTCACACATCAGCCAAAAAAAGCGAAATATTTAAATCCAGAGAAAAGAAGAGTCAGCAAATAAACTAATGAGATGCTTGGGATATCTGGTTTTGTCTTCCTCAGAGACAGCCCATTTCCACATGAACAAAACCAATCCCTAGGCTGATGAAGCCCAGGCAGCCTCAAAATAATCATTAAGTTGTTCTTTCACCTATTTCTCTCTCAATATCAGTACACATTGATGCTGATAGAAAATGTGTGTAATTCCCACTTGCATATTTTTAGCTAAAATGAAAATTATTTCAGATTTCATCATCAAACCGATGGTGAAAGTTTAAGATAGGATAAAGCTGCACAAAGCTTGAGCCGGGATCCACAGCATTCTGCCGAATTAACGCTCTTACAACAGGACACCTTTCCCAGAGCATGACTCGTCCCACTTTGCAATGACATCTATCCACAGTAGAGACACCCCCTTAGTCAGACTTGGCATACAAAGAATATCATTGTGATTTATTCCAGAAAAATGTAATGGCGAACTGCCCAGCTTAGCCCTCTGCAAACCACAACCTACTACTCTTTAAAATGTCCAAGTGATGCCATTTTCAGCCTGTAAAATTACTTCTTCCTCCAGCTTTGCCCAAGTCTTACCTACCAAACACCACCTCAGATAGCACAGGAATTGCTCAATTCCTTAGCACAACTATCTTTGTTTCTCTGGGTCCTCCCCAGCAATGTTTAGTACATTTCCAAGCCCCGTCTGCTGAGATTGTTTTCACATTTGTTTCCCCGACGGCAGTGAAACAGCCCAGTGGATGACAACGTTTACATTGTCCATTTATGCCTCAACCCTGGCCGTGCTTCTTCCCCTCCCTGCTGACACTCTTCACATACTTCCCCTGTAACAGGCAGAGCCCGAGTTTCTCTAGTATTTCTTCTGTTGTAAAATTCTAGACTTTGATGCAATAAATGTCATCTCTAGTTCCCTCTCCAGGAGCCAGTCTATTTTATTTTCTGTCTCTCTTCCTCTAGAAAATTCCAAACTCCCAATCTAGACTCTTCAAAGACAAATATCCCTCAGATATGTCTAGCTGATGGCTACCAAGGGATACCACAAAAGCCCACAGTGAAACTGAGGGGCAAAATCCTTCTTACCTTCAGATTAATAATTTTTTGATTTGAATAAAGCCATTTTTTTTCATGTAAAAGATATAGTGAAATGAAATCATTCAGTCAATCCCACATAGGGACTATTAATGGTACAAAAGGAGTATTTTCCTTACTGGTATTTCAAGGCATAGGTTTACTGTTCAATCACTTACCTTTTGTTTCAATGCTATTATCTTCAATTTCTTCTCTTATGTCAACAAAATCACCTGCAGCCTAATCAGAAAGATGGGAAACTGGGATTACTAAATGCATTGGTTTATGCTTATTAGCAGCCCAGATATTTTTAAAATAACGCACAGAAACAAAGGCAGTGATATGCAAGACAGGAATGACTACATTATTTATATCCTTTTATCAGCCTGAATACTCATAATTTTCCAGATTTTTAAAAATATTACAGAATTAGGTTGAAACAAGACAAGACACTTACATCACTCATTTTCTGCAAATCTTCTGTGAATTCAAGTCGTGACTCAAAATTCTTCATGACTTTTTGCAAATCATCCAGTGCTTTCCTTACATCTGAAA
>JANHGN010023958.1:0-7500 GCA_024605025.1 Megaceryle maxima | reverse complement strand
CTTCCCTGTTGATATTTCATAGTGCATCAAACACAATTCCTTAACAATATATTCCATGCAGTAAATAGTTTAGAAAGGAAATGGTGCATTTTGGAGAAGGCTACTCAAGCAAACGTCCATTCTTTCCAACAAGAAGCACAAAACAAAGCTCAGCCTTTTGGGGTATTTCAAGAGCATTAGCCTTTCAACCAAACAACTACCTATGTGTCCAATGTGCAGCCACCTCCATTAATTAAGCTGTTTCTAAGAAATAACTTCAGATTCGAGCCTGTAAAAAAGCTCTGCATTTTCATTTCATTTTCATTTCCTACTGGATGAAATACTATTTCCAAAAAGCATCTGACATCTTGAGTGGTGGTGCTAACACACAGCCTTCAGGGGACACAGCTACGTCCATGCTACTTCCATCGGGGTCCTGCTCCCCTTGCACAGTCCCTTCAAGAGCCGCCTTCTCCTCTGCCGGACATGGAGGCAGCCACCTCTTGCACAAAGCCTTTATACTTCAGTTAATTCCCACTGACATCATCCGCAGCATTTCTGAGTGCATAACACACCCCCCCAAGTCCATATCAAAGAGAGGTGGTGATAGTTCTTGGATAAAATGCTCCCATCGGTGCTTTCAGCTCTGGAAGGTAGTCTCAATATAAGCAAATGTTTAGCTTGAGACCAATTTTCCTTAGGCTTTTATTTTACATTCATAGGAAATGTGATTCTCAGCTGTTTCTTAAACACTACAAGCATCTCAGTCATTGCTTGTATATCTAAATATTGGTCAACAGCCATCTAGGTTATGCTGCTTCTGGAGCACCAGCTTGAGATGCTGCTTTCCAGCCAGGAGCACGCTGGTTTGTTCCGTCAGGGAAGGACACCGAGCAGTTACACACTGCGGTTTACCTTAAAATGCTGCACGAGCATTAACTAATCAGCCCTGCACCCCACGAGGGAGGTAAGTATTATTCTCTCCTATTTTACAGATGAAGAAACAGACAGTTTAAGCGATTTGCCCCAGGCCACACATCACGGCAGCAGACAGCTGGGATTACTGCACTGCTCCGTCCCTGCGCTGCTGGTCAGCCCGCTGGGTCCCTGGCTCCTGCCCTGCCAGCCGAAAGCCATGGGTCCTGCTCGGCCAGGGGAGAAACCCTCCTGAGGCCAGGCCCCTCAGCTGAGAAGGGGTCTCCTGGAGAGGGGCTGGTGCACCTACGTGCAGGGCAAGCTCAGGGTTTCATGTTTTCAGCTTGCCACTGCGCACCCTGAAAGCCTCCGGCATCAGTCACCGTATCTGAAAATCTTAATCATACCAAGTGACAAATACTGAACTCCTTATAAACTACAGGAGTATTTTTATTCATTAAGACCCCCAGAAAAACATCAGCAGAGTAAGAGAGGCTCCACAGTCTCCTCCTCTTACTACCCTGTGGTTTAAGCTTCTTAGAGCCTTTTAAGACGGATTGAACCAGAGGCTGTTGTCCAACTTTGTCACATCCAATAATCTGAGAAAAGTCTGACATGGCTTTCAGGTGAACCCGAGTAGTTCCTATTTACATGTCTCAGCTAAACCACTTGGAAAGACAGTTCAGCACCACCAACAAGCTGCAGTCTCCAGGACTGGTTTCCAGGACTGCCGAAAGGAAGAGGCATTTGAATCAGAGATCAGGGTATGTGGATTTCCCATGCACAGCAGCCTTGGAGTATTTACAGGCAGGAAGATTTCTATACATTTAGATCATTCTTTCCCAGCTCCCTTATTCATCTGAAAGGACTTGACTGGATTCCCTTGCACCACAATTAGCCATTTTTAAGAAGCAGCCCCCTGCTTGCTACAGATACACTGGTAGAGGAAGAAAATAATTGGGGAACGCAGTTCCTGTAGTTGAAATGAAGTCCACCGAAGACAGATTTTACAAGACATGACAACATACTAATGCCAAACTGACACAAATTCTCATCTATGCATTTTGGCTTTAATGGGTTAATTAGCTTTGCTGGATACAAATTTTAATTATCTGAGTTTGACATTAATGTCCTTGGAGTGTTGTCTGTAAGGATTTGGGGAATCACAGACATTATTTTAGTTACTTCTGGAAACTGTGTGTTACACTGGGATTTAAATAGTAAGAACAGACAAGAATAGTGAGAACAGGTTGATCTATTTTGAAAAGTCAGACTTTGTGAAACAGGACAAACTGAGATGAAGCTGAAGCCTCGTCTACCTTGCTAGGTTCAGTTAGTCTTTGGGGGAGTCTCATGGATGGAACGTAGAAGACAAGGACTGGCAAGTTAGGAAATAATCTCCTTTGAGGATAGGTGACTGGACTGAAATTTTAAATTAAGTGTAACAAATCTGTATGCAGTTGACATTTCATTGTCTAACACACTGTTTCAAGTTGAAGGCAGTCTTAAGATGGTTATATGTACACAGGGTGTTTATACAAGGCAGGGAACAACCACCTACCTCAATTAATGACAGCGGCTCGGTCCCTCCAGAGTAAGAATCAAGTTCATACACCTGAAGGCAGCACCTCAGTGGTTCTCACCCTCCACCATGGCAATGCTGGGCTACCACCAGTCCATTTCAGGTGCAGAAGGGAAGTTACGTGGAGGAACCAGAAAACAGCATTTTGCACCAGCACTGACCAGCAATTTCTAGCACAATTATAACTGACCCCTGAACAAAACCAGAATACCTGTCATGCAGTCTGTTAACGGAGCACGTTAATATTGATGAGGCTGGAGTTGAAGCATCGTGCAATCTAACACATACTCTGGGATGCATTAAGAAAACTGTGTCCAGCAGGTGAAGGGAGGTTCTCCTCCCCCTCTACTCTGCCCTGGTGAGACCATGCCTGGAATGCCGTGTCCAGTTTTGGGCTCCCCAATTCCAGAGAGACAGGGATATCTACTGAAGAGAGTCCAGTGGAGGCTACGAGGATGAAGGGGCTTGAACATCTCCCCTGTGAAGAAAGTCTGAGAGACCTGTGGCTGTTCAAGTCTTGAGAAGAGAAGCTTGAGAGGGGATTTTATTAACATCTATAAATATCTGAGGGGTGGGTGTCACGTGGAAGGGGGCAGGCTCTTTTCCATGGTGCCCAGTAACAGGACAAGGAATAATGGGTATAAGCTAGAACATCAGAAGCTCCACCTCAATGTGAGGAGAAACTTCTTTCCTGGGAGGGTGACAGAGCCTGGAACAGGCTGCCCAGAGAGGCTGTGGAGTCTCTTTCTCTGGAGGCTTTCAAGCCCCACCTGGATCTGTTCCTGTGTGGCCTGCCTTGGGTGTTCCTGCTCTGGCAGGGGGGTTGGACTCGACCTCCAGAGGTCCCTTCCAACCCCTACCATTCTGTGAATCTATACTGCACAAACCCCAGCATTCTTTGGAGGTGAAAGGCATTTCCCTGCAAAAGTACAGCTCTACAGTACAATTACAAGTGCTGTTAATGGGTTGAGTTATGGCATGCTATTTTAAGTGCTTTACCTATTTTCTTCCTTTTAAGGGTCTGCATTAAGTAGATCAATCATCTGAGGATGCTTAACTGTATTTCAATAAATAATGTTTTTTAACAAATAGTTTCCTAACAAGCTATCACAGGTTACTTGAAACAAGTAAGATCTGCAGTTCTGCAGAAAGTAGTATCTATTAAGAGCTTTTCAATACACTTATCTCTGATTTTCTATTCTTTTCTGTTCATTCTTCTAGAGATGCATTTGTTTTAAAGATTCAAAAGAGAATCCGATTGCTTGTTGTGTATATGGATTTAAGCTCTCTTTGTGCTTGCAACAACATAAACAAATTCTTTAGAAGAGCAACTGCACTAACTGCAATGCAACCCCTTATGCGGCAGCTTTGCACCTTTTAAAGACAACCTTCGTTCTGCCTTCCGTGCTCCCTTGGTATCCAAAGCAAAGTCATTGGGATTTTCTGCTGTAAAAATCTGGATATATAATTTTGCTTTAGGAACACTAAGTAAATGCACCTTGTTTCCCTTTTAGGTTCACACACCTCTGTAATTGCTAGAATTATATGAATACATTTCAATTCCTCCTAAATGAAGGAGGGTGGCATTCAGACAACTCCTCTGTTGCCCAGTAAGAACTGTAAAAAAGGTAGGGGCTTCTTTGAATCACAGTATGCAATTTACAGAAAGGAGTCTATTCTCCTTTCTTTCCTCCACTGTGTTCTGGTTAAAATACCTGGACTGTGGTCCTGTGAGGAACCAAACACCTCCTGGGAACTGCAGAGCAAATTTAGAGCACTTAGCACTCCACCAAATCAGCTCGGAACTTAACAAGGGTAAGAAAGGAACTGGTGGAGGTTATTGAACTAAAAAGTGATAATCACAAAAAATAGTAAAAAAATAAATGTTGAAAAGCACAGTGAAAGAAAATTCTGCAGCATGCAGAAAAAGAGCAGAAAAATTTTTACTTCTTTGTTTTTTCTGACAAATAAAAGCAACAGATAGATTTCTTTGTAACACTGCCTGTATTTTCTGTTCTTTTCTCCCCAAAAAGTGACTAGGCAAGTTTGTGTTACATTCTTTAGAATATAAAGGAAGCTATTTTCACCCTTGGATGAAACATTAAAACCTCTAAAGGCCTCAATCAGATGGGAAATGGAAAGCCTTCCTATCATATATTTTGGAGACAATATCCTTTTTTTTCTGGAAATGCTGATAAGGAACAAGTTCAAACTGGTCCTCATCCTCCTGGATCATCTTATTTATTAAAAACAATGGCATCTTTTAAACCCTGTACAGTAAGCTATCGGTCAATTTTGATTGACACAAATATTTGTATTAAAGGTTACATACTGCAATTTACAATTGGGTACTATCACAATACTGTATGTTAATGTAATCAGTATTTTCATTTCATGAATTCATTTGCAGCATGACACTGCAAGGGTATTCTTACATATACTGAAGACAATTGCTAAGTAGTTCAACAATTCTCCTTTAAGTGTTTGTTGGTTCTTTTTTTTTTTTTTTTATCTGATAAATTTTTCACGTAATAAAACCACTCCTAGTTCTATGTGCATGTTTTAATTTCCCACCTTTTAAAGTGTTTAGACACTTGGAATACCTAGCATACCGAATTAATCCACAAATATTTATAAGAAAAATCTATTTAATTTCTCTCTATAGTAACTACCACAGGGACTATTGTAATGAAAAATTTCCCATCTTAAAGAATTAATGCGATTACTGATATAGAGGAAAAAATGTAATTTATATCATCACAAACACGTAAAAGATATAATCCCATATTCACAAAAAGAATCTTTATCCCCTCTTTGAATTCTGAGACAATACAGTCTTGCCTTGAGGAGAACAGAAATATTATGAAGTACCTTAAGCAAGATAATTGTAAGAGAACAAACTACAGTAGCATTATTGTTGTGCTAAACTGTGACATACTTAAAAAGCTAATTTCTTTTATTATAATGGAATTTGGTGTGCATATCCTTTAATCTACTTCACTATTTCTTCCCATTTTTACACACAAACATATGTGTAAAGTGTTTCCCATTATCTGCACTACCTGATTTAACAAACTGCAACAAATCTAAAACAATTAAAAAAACACTTGGCAATTCCTTCAACTTCACTAGATATATATATATGGTTTCTTTAACAGTTTTGGAACTAATAGAACATCTAGGATGTCACAAAATGTGAGCAGCAAATTAAAGATCTACTGCAACTCAAATGTTGTTCAAGACATGATCAATATTTTATGAAAAAGTAACATTTGAAATGAGTGACTGTCCCAAATTTTACCAAATACATTCCAACCAATCACAGTGCTGAACAGTTTGCATCTAAATCAAAGGCTAAGCAACCAAAATTGTCTCCCCAAAAATAGGGCTTTCTACAGCTATGTCAGTTGAAGTGCATTTACTTTTAGAATTCAGTACAGTCACCCTTCAATTCAATAATTTTTAACCAAGAAACTAATCTGTGGCTGGGCATTTCTCTATTCCACTGAAGTAAACATTTTTTTTTTAAAGAGAGTGAGTGAACAGAAAAGCAAATTTTTCCCAAACTACTAAGACAAAAAGGATGACCTAATTAGTACTATTGAAAGCTTTTATGTATAGTACACTTTTATTGCTACCCTTAACTTCTAAGGCTTTATACTCACTGATACCATATGATTGCTCTGGCACTACTGCTGCTTCAACATGCAAATTTATACTATCCATTCCTGCCTGCATCTAACATACACGGGAGGAATCAAAACTGTAAAGAAATTTTTCTCTGAACCTTGATTTCATTAACTGTTACAGCAGTGGTGTCCTCAAGGCCAAAGAGGGTCACCCCTGGTGACCAGATGGGCAGACCCACATGAAACTGGTCAAAGGCAATAAAGAAAACTCCCCAGAACCAGTAAAAAACAACACTCAGAAGAAGCGAGTTACAGGAATATCTCAACCCTTTCCTACCCAACAGCCAGTCCCACTAGAAAACTTAAACCCTGAACAGATGTTCTCCCACTCCTCACCACTCAGAAGAGTGGGACGTAAGACACAGTAAGCAGTGAAAATGTGTTTTCTTGTATTTATTTCCTTATGACTCTTCATTACTGTTAAAAGTACTGAATTATTAGTGCTATGCTAATGAAGTTCATTTCAGTTATTTGAACAGATTTGACTAGCTAGTTATAAAAAAAATAACCATCTAAATTAAATAGAGTACCTCTGGATTAAAAAAAAAGTAAAAAAAAAAAAAAAAGTAGGTCACTGAAGAAACAAATCATCAACAAATATTGCCAGCTTTCTGTTCAGGAAATAATTTCAGCATGAGCCTTTCTTTGCACTGCCCAGACCCCAATTCCTATCTATCAAAGCTGTTAAGCACAAAGTGGCCTTAAGCACATGCTTAAAAAAAGCTCTGCTGTACTAGGACCTTCTGACTGGCACCCAGGATGTTCCAAACTGTTTGCAGTGTAATCCCCTGCAGTAAGCATGCCCTCTTTCACTCCCTGTGTGACCTACTCACAAAATTTATGTCCAAACCAAAAAGATTATGTACTAAAAGTCAAACCACTTTGTGTCAGAGTAACAACACACCCCCCTGTGAACTAGGAAGCCCCTGTGCTGACAAAACACCAGTGAAATCAGAAGTAATACCTAGGAAAATTAACTACAATGCAATACACAAAACAGACTTTAAACTAATACTTGTGAAACATCAGTCTTTCACATTTCTGCCACAAGTGGCCAATTCACATTATATAGCAATGGCCTACAGGTCTTTCACATATATAACTTTTTTTTCTAATTAGAACAAACTAATAAAATCTCCCCTGTTCTCCTCTAAGTTGCAAGTATTTAGTGTGAAAATTGTTCAGAGTTTAAGTCAGGAGAAAAGTATATCTATGAAAGAATTCTTTTTTTTTCAAAATTATTATATATTATTAGGGTTTTTTTATTCCAAAACTGAAAATGGCCCTTTAAATAAAAAGTTTTTAGTTAATACCAGTGGTTTGGAGCCTCCCACT
>JANHGN010023956.1:41948-64720 GCA_024605025.1 Megaceryle maxima | reverse complement strand
TTTTTGCATGGCAGATCTACAAGCCAAGTAACACCTCATCTTCGGAGAGTGTTCTTTTAATTATTATTCCTTCCCCCACGTAGCCGAATGCAAGTGCACAGCATCCCAGTGAGATTGCTATCAGGCCAAGTCCTCCACCACAGGAAGTGCCACCAGAAGGACCCTGCTTCACAGCCTCCTCCAGGCGCTGGGGACACCCCTGGGGGGCCCTCTAGCTCAGCCCTACCGGTGCCAAGGAAAGAACAAACTAAAAAAGATTAATTCGCAGTTGTTCATGCATTTCACACACAGGGTGCCCTGTGGTCCGTTGCCAGGGCAACAGGAGACCACCAGTGCGCGCTTTATTGTCTTTATGAAGTGCGTCTCGCGGACTAGTCCGAGAAATGCTGCATGACAGTCATCAGGCTTTTCCAAAGCCTTGTTTTGTGTTTATCCACGTTTAACCCTCTGAGTGTTATTAAGAGCATCGCTATGCAGGTCTGGCGCACTGACGAAAGCAGAGTTGGGGCGAGGAACACACATACATGACCTCGTCTTCCAGCCTAGAAACCCTGGAAAACGCAATCCCGGCGCCTGCTCCTGCCTGTCCAGTGTTGAAGTTTTCACCAACAGGCTGCAAGTAAGTTGTTCCCCAGGGTGGGGTAGACTCAGCACAGCAGGGTTAGGGGACAAAGCTGACACTGGCAAAGGCAACACAAGTGTTGCATTAGACTAACAGACTACCGACAGCAAGGACAACATGTTTTCTCAGTAACTTTGGGGGGGGAAAAAAATTCCACCAAGTTCCTAGACACATTATGAGAAAAACCACACTCACTTTAATTCCCAAGACGTGACACCAGCAAGCCAGCCACGCAGAAACCTTTACCACAGCCCCTCCAAAGCTGCAGTCTCTGTGAGAAACGAAAAGGAAAATCCCGTGTTCAGGTGACGCTTGGTCTCACAGTGCCAAAGACTACAACATCATCTATAAATTCAGACAAAGGAGCTGGAGGGATAAGCCTCCCAGGAATCGGCTGCTCCACCTCCCCCATCGGCCTCTTCCCATCCCCTCCTTGCTGCAGGCTGGTGTTGGGAATCTCCTCTGGTGCCCTCTCACCGGCCGAGGCTGGGCTGGGGACAGAAGGACTGGGTTAAAAACCATAAATGCTACAATGCCCCAAGAAGCAGCAGCCGCCACCAACATCAAGCACTAATCCAGCAGGAGATGGAGAAAGCCAGGGTGGCAGAGGAGATCAATAGAAGAAACGGCTTGCATTCAGGCTCGCAGGAGAAAGAGCATGCAGAGACAATAATTTCCTGGGAAAAGCTAAAGCCTAACGAGAATTTACTCTGTCTCCTTTATTCGGACAACCAATCCCTTTGTGGCAGGGGCTTCCTGAGTGACAGGAACGCAGGGCCCCTTAATAGGATTTCCATATTATTTCCAACACCTGCCTAGAAGTTATTTGTTTACATTGAAGGAGGCAAGATTCTCAAATCAGACATCTGCTTCTGGTTGAGCCATATCTTAGGAAACCATCTAGAAAGAAGCTTTGTTGCTATGGAGACATTTTTATTTTCTTTCCTTATTTGGCTGAAAAACATTAGCATTTCCAATTTCTTTTTTGTTCTTCAAAAGGCCAAATGTTGCTCAAGAAAACACAGAACTTTTCAAATTGCTATGCAGAATAGGTTAATCGAGCTGTAGATATTTAATTAATTATTTGACTCAATTAGAGCTGTACTGGAGACAGGTGGGAAACACAGCATAACTTTCCCACAAATTCCCGTCAATGGCCGATTCCTGCTGTCTGGCCTAAGTGCTTCTTCCCCCAGCTAAAACTGTAATTCATGATGCACTCAACAATCTTGCATAACAACTTGGGAATCAGTCACACTACTCATTTCCTTCAACTTCTTCTAAAATCAGCCTAAGAGACTGACAACACTCTGACTTCAAATATTCTTCTTTTCCAGTACCAGGGAAGAGGCAGAAAGAGCAATTGAAATATTAAAGTACTACTAGCGTTTGGTGACTTTAGCCAGAGGACAGAAACTTCCAAAGTATGTCATCCAAGTCGCTGATGTCCCTTTAGCAGATAATCGGCACGCCCAAGTAATCCACTGATTTGCATAAAAATAAGGAATGTTTCAAGTTACTTTGGATCTAAGGGGTTTAAAGACAACTGAGAATCAAAACACTAAGCGCTCAGTACAACAACAACAAAAGATGTGTCCCAGAGACAACAGAAATCTGTTACGCAAAAAGCAGCCATCTAGTTTGTGTCCGCTTTAACAAAAATTGCTAAATACTGTTTGTTTTCTTCAGGTTACTTCGACTAACACCTATTTATCCCAACCTGCAAATGTTGTCTTCATTACAGACACTTTCACCACCAGTCAACTGGTGTAAGCCATGAATGACAGCATCCGAAGTATGATTCTAATCACACACTTACAATGAGAACTTAAAAGAGGTGATAAACAAATTATTTCCTTCCCTTTACTTCTTTTCCCCCAGCTATTACATTGTCAAAGCTTTTGCGCTGGAGAAGACCTTTCCACCCACCTCCTCACCCCAGCAAACTTCCTCTTCCTACTCTATGATGTGAAGTCATAATCCTGTGTTATCAACATCACAGTTTGTTGCCATGGAAATAATTAGACATGACTGCTCAGGTTAGAAATTGCAGCCCATAAAAGTGTTTGCCTCCTGGGTGGCGAGAGCATCTGGAGAGAGAACATTTAAGTTACCTTAAATTACCAAGTGGCAAAATAAAGTTTAATAGTGAGAAGCACAACAGGAGTTTGTCCAAATGTGGGCACAACACTGCAGAAGTGTCACCCTGTAGTAACTGGCAAGGGTGCAAGGTAAGCGGCCAGCATAGAGTTAATACAGCGAAGTGGAAAAAAAAGCTGCTGGGTTCTAGAGGTGACACCATCAAAAATGGCAGAAGCAGCTAATTCTTTGATACCAGAGTACATGTAGTTACTTTCATACGGATATTCTACACTAAGATTCCCAGAAGACCTCATTAAAAAGGCAAATGATGTGACACTGAATGAAAGACAGACATGTACAACTCAGTTTGGAGGGTGAAAAGAAGAAAAAAAATGCACCAGGATATACCTTGAGATTCAGTTTCATGTTCTAAAAATCTGTTAAAAACCACAGGGCTTGAATGACATGTTACAAGTCTAGCCATGAAAACGTTATTAAGAAAAAAAAGCAGTGCCAAAAACTTAGCTTCGTAAGATAGACCGAGACAACAAACAGGACCCTGCTAATTAATATTTGTTCTGCTTCAGCAGATAGTTACTGGACGAGATTGCAACAAACAAGCATGTCTCACCCAATCACATCATTAATCCATTCACGTTCACCACCTGAGGACCAGCTATGCCCCACAGATATTTATTCATCTGTTCCACAAACAAACAATTACAACACATTTTCTGGAATTAGGGCACCTGTTACATTCAGCACAGCTTACACACCCTGAGGCAGATATCAATTAATACTGAAAAAATTACTGTATCACAAGCCAACAGAAGTTGCTCATTATATTTTGATAATTCTACTCCCAAAACACCCATGAAGATCAAAACCACAGCTCTTTGCAGAGCAAAGTTTAGTTCAAATACACTCAGCTTAAAACTACCACTTCATCATTACAGAAAGAAAAATTTACACAATGCCTTGTTTCTGATCAGAGAAAGGCATGAGCAGAATCCATGACATGAGTGTGAAACATTTGGATTTTAAGAAGCCTGTAAAGTGCTTTTCAGCTGAATGGTATTGAAGTAGCAAAATAAAATAATAAAGCAATAAATTCTGTAAATTTCTTTAGGCATGTAACAGATAACTACATTTGTTTGGCTCATTAAATACATACTGAATGCAAAGACATCTTGGTGGGCACTTATACCACTAGAGGAGGTACAATTTAAAAGAAACTAGACAATTAAGACAAAGTCCATAGCAGTACATCATGGCATTTTACGTGGTGTTCCTTTACCATCAGCAACAAAGACTGAACAATGTAATTACATTTGGTGATATCTAGAAGTCTTATATGTTGGGCATTTTGATTTTAAAATACCTTGTTCTTTCCAGAAAAGCATTACACTCAGACAATTCTTTTATCTTTTTTTTTGTTTGTTTTTAATTTATTTTTTTAAGTATCAATTTACAGCTGAAGGAGTAAGCAGCTTACTCTTACTTATGTACTAAATGAACAGAGGTCTAAACAATTAGTAGTGGCTAACAGCTCAAAAAGCTAAATTGAGAAGCACTGGAGCACCTGCCAGCACAAATGTAAAGCAAATGTGGAAATCACATCTGTCTACTTTCCCTGTATCTGCTACATGAGTAATTGTTAGCCTTCACACAGATTAAGGCAAGAGTAATCTTACTGCTAAACCTACTTGAATTTGCCCTGACAGACTTCTAGTTCACTAGCATGTTGGACGGAAATTCACACCAAACCTGCATTTGATGCATTATTTCAAATCTTTTAATTTAAACCACTTCTTTTTTCAGAGGAATCTCAAACAAGCTATTTTATTTCTCCCACAAGACTGTAGCTTTTCATTATTGACACTTGTTGCTGCTTAAACAGCAGCCCCCAGCATCAAAATGAAGGTATTCCACCTTGTTGGCAAGTCTTACTAAGGGCATGGTCTCTGCCCCAAATAATTTACAATTCAGGTAAAAAAATACCAGAACTGTATTAACAACAGATGCAATAAAAAGTTACATCAGTTAGATCCTGTGTACAAGGCAGTGATGCAGAAGACTCTGAGATTCTTGAATAACCTGCTCAGGGACATCCTGGCTACTACTGGCAGGCCCAACAACTCAGCCAGTATATGGGGGCTCCTTCTCTCCAGCTGCCACACCAAAAGTCACAGGAAGAGACTGCTAGAGTAGACTACCTTCTTCCAGGTGGTGCTTTTGCAGACAAAATGCTTCTTTAGCTTCCTCACTAGAAGAGGAGGGAAGTTTTACAGAAGGGACTCTGTTAAGGACCAGAGAAACTTTTGCCCATTTTGCCCAGAGGGTACCAGGGCTGGGAAGAATAACACACCTCCTAACACACCTCCTGCATCAGCAGTTCTTGCAGGAGGTGGAAAAATCCTTGCAGGAGGTGGAAAAATCCTTGCAGGGTGCAATTAGCATGCAAGAATCCACTAAGAATAGAAAAAAAAAAAGTTTTACTGCTTTGAAAAGGGGATACACCACGTCCTCTGTGAGGAGCTGCTCAGTTAACTGCAGAGCTGTTTTGTCTTTGTGTCTAAACACATTATATTCCCTCAGAGCCCTTAAGCCAGGGCTGAACTTAAAAGCACAACCCTGGCGCTTGCCACCATTCCCTTCCCTTCCCTTTGTCTGCTCCACAGCCTTGACACTGCACAAAGAGCACTCCCATGACCCAGTT
This sequence comes from Megaceryle maxima, assembly GCA_024605025.1. Taxonomy (NCBI): domain Eukaryota; kingdom Metazoa; phylum Chordata; class Aves; order Coraciiformes; family Cerylidae; genus Megaceryle; species Megaceryle maxima. Next base: position 59,297 of record JANHGN010023956.1, on the reverse strand, counting down.
TACCACATCTAGAGTTTTCCCACACTTGGAACTTTGCAAAGGATTTGGAGGACTGAAGCCAACACGAATTCAAAGAGTTCCCAAAGCTGCCCTTCTCCACAGAGATTGCTGCACCAATGCTGATCTATTATTTAGGAACAGCTCCTGGACAATCTCGTGTCATCTGGCAGATGACTACTCTGTTTCACCACCAAACTGCTCGCTCTGGGGAGGTGCTGGGAAGGATGTGAGCCAGGTCTGGTTTACCAGGCAGAAAATGTAACATTTAGAAGAGTAAGGCAAACTGCCTTTGCCCTGGCCTGAGCCAGGAGGAGGGTCGAGACCAGCACAGCTAGAGACAGCAAGTTTCATTGAAGACAACTGCTCAGCAAATCCAAAGTGCTCTAAGTGGTGACAACAAAAGGGACACTTCAGACAACCTCCTTTCTTTCAGAAATGTGCAGGGAACCTTCATTATCTGAATCACACACTAAAGTGTAAATTTACACTTTATGAGCTATTCTAAAATCTGCCATGCTTAATAATCTGTATCACCAAGAAAACACTTTAAAGTGTCTCTCACAATTAAACCCAGGCACAACCTTGTATAAATCAAAATTTTGCTACCATATCAAAACGTTACACTGGGGCTGTATAACATTGCCCATATCCTCATTACATGCTACACTAATTACTACCAGCAGATTCAGAATTTTCTGCACATTAGAGACTTTTAGAGGAGCTATAAAAAATTTCAGGCACCATTAATTTAAATTTGTATTGAAATTTCCTTTTGACAGATGGCCAAAAATTACTTACTATTTAGAGTACCAGAGCTGCCTGTTTGCACATTAGAAGAGGAAAGGGAAAAATTAAAAGCAAGAAGGAAATTTATGTCACGTTCATTACCTGTTAAATGTTAAGGAGCATTATCCTGCATGAATAAATTATTTAATACAAGCACACAGACTCCAGCTGCTGGCAACTAGCACGTTTTGGCTGACAAAAAGCATCTCAAGTCACACAGCAGACAATCATGAAAAGCCTCTCTTAACCAGGAGCCACTTAAGGGAGGACTGATCGATCAAACAAGCAACTAACTGCTACTCTGGGCATCACTGAAAAACATTTAAGGAAATTAGCAAACTGTTTCACTTTGCAAAGCTGGCAGCAAGCGCCATAATACGCACACACAAGCCAACTCACAACCTGAATAACACGCAAGACAAACATCTACTTATCATTTCTAAGTAAATTGGCACAAAGTAGCAGTACCTTCCTCTCCTTCTCAAAGCTGTATGAATAACAGTGCTTTGAATCATTCCCAGACAAAATCAGCCTTTTTCAGTATAAACACTCCCCGTAACATCTGTGCCAGCATAAACATCTCAACATCCCACAGACATTACAGAAACACAGCTAGTGTATTTTGTTTAAAACGGCGACTGGCAAATACCTGCAGCTCTCCTCATTCACTTTCTTAAGTGAAACACTCATGGTTCCAACTGTACAAGTATGCAAACTTACTAAAGAAGCCAGGTGGGTTTTTATTCCCACATTTAGGTATCTACCCTACTTGTACTTGTTTGTTTGCATGCAAGAAAAAAGAAAATGGACTAAAACTATCTGCTCACAGTGAACAGGAGGTGCACTAGGGAAACCATCATTACTCTGTGCCCAGCCAGACTACATAAAGCAATAATCCCAGTTTCTAGCCCTCGTGACAAGGAAGCTGAAGTGAAATCTGATGTGCTGTTGTCCTGTGCCAGCAGATAGACAGCTTCGGTGCCTTTGCTGCTCACAGTAAAAACTGACAGTTCCTGTCAGCTTCTGGTTGTTATGCAGAGCCATGTGGGTAACAGCAAAACTGACAACCATCGGCTCAGTTGCACTTGGCTGGGACACAGCAGAGTTGCCAGGGGCAGAATGGGTACACTGGGGAGGCTGTGGGTTTGTCCCCACCTGGAGCTGCCAGAGTAGCAAAAGCACAGGCCCTTGTACAGCAGTCCCAGCCAGCCAGGTCTCTCTGGTGGAGGCAAAGCCTGTGCCCAGTACCGTGCTCCTCTCAACACCATCTAGGGCATACCAGTAACATCTGCCTTGCAAGCCTATGGTAATCTTGTCTAATGCATCCAAGACTCGTTCTGTAAACATCTCTTCTGCCGTTTGGCCAACACCAGGAGTAAATTCCCATCTTCCTTAAAATAACACTACTCGATACTTCACAAATTTGTTGTCAGTGATGAAAAAGGGGGGCATAGGTCTTGCCCTTTGTAAGAGAAGTGTATCTTACATTTCACACTCATCATCACCTGAAAAGGTTCCTGAAAATTGTGCAAGCCACTCAGGCTCTACTCTGTAACTACATCCAGCTACCTGGAGCTGTGTAGGTAACCATGTAGCTGGCAACAACTGGGTCTGCTGCGAGTTGGTAAAATGCCAGCAGCAGCAAGGAGAGCAGACTGATCCAGGAAAAGGGCAGGGCCAAGATGCACTTGTTCAACTGCAGCATTAAAAGGATCCTCTGAAAGACTGGTGGCTATCTAGTATGGACAAGCATCTAGACACATATGCAGAATCACAGTCCCATGCATCAGTGAATGCTCAAAATTACACAAGTTGCAAGGTATGTATTACATCTACTTATAAACACTATCACGCACAGGATGGTTCACACACATAAGCTTCACAGTCTTTCACAGTCTTGAAAATTAACTTTTGGAGATGGAAGCCAGGATCCTCAGTGTGAATGCCACCTTTGTTGGGGTGTGGAATGGCACCTTGCTCCTATCCAGCTGCTTTGGCAAGAGCAGTGGCAGCACCCCACCTCTCCCCTGTGAGTGACAGAAGTCTGCTTCTGTAACTATGTTATTAAAATATATGAAAATTACAGTTTACAGCCTCCGAATGACTTAAAAGTACCAATTAATTCTTTCTGTCTCATAAGCTTGGTCAGAGAAGCTGGGCAGCTTGTTCCTTATATCCAGGAAGAGCCTCAATGTCATTCCACCACTGGATGGCAGGTCACTTGAAATCTATCTGTCCCACTATCGCCCACTTTCTAAGAGTGATACGCAGTTTACTCAGGGCTCTGCTAATCAACATGAGCGCCACAACCTGGTTTCACTTTGTGACATTTTTCCACCATTCTTGGCCATACTTCAGAAAAACACAGCATGCAGCTCTCTCAAGTCACCCCTTACACCTATGAAATATAGTCCTACCTTGATGGAGTCTCTGTCTGCATGTGGAACAGCCCCAGTGCACAAGGAGGGGAGGAGGCAGTGGCAGGAGATGGGGAGGTGAGGGGAGAAAGAGAAAAGTGCTAGTTAGTTTACACAGAATTACACATTTATCATACTCAGAAGAAAGAATCCTGATGTCTGTTAAATAATAAATTGCACAGATGTTAACTTTTCTGTAGAGTTCATTATTAATACTATAGAGGCATATCTATAAAACTGGATTTCTAGTATTTGAACACAATTTCTGGCTATTGCTTGGTAAAAATACTGAAGCAATTTGCTAGGAATTCTTATGAAAATTCCCTTTTTTTTTTTTTTTTCTTTGTAAGAGGAAAATTAAAAAAAAAATGTTAAGAAGAGAAACAAGTGAAGTCACATACTTATGTGTCAGCACCTACCTCTTTGGTGATCATTATCATGGTGCTTCTTCTCATCTTTAATTGGGAGGTGGGACTGCCCCCCCAGCGCACTGGACAGTGCCAGGAGACCAGCACTGCTGCCAATGGGTGGGATGGCTGGAGGCTGCAAACCTGAGGGGTGCGGAGTGAGCGGCACAGGAAGACCATGTCCATGTGACAGATGCTGAGCCTGGAGTTGTTGCTGCTGTGAAAAATGAAACACAGATCTTGAATTTGTTCAGGGAGCTGGGGGTTGTCCAATTGCTCCTGTACATGTAACATGATTGATCAGATCTACTAATGCGACTAATTGATACAGATATCAACTCTCACAAACATCCTAGCATTTTAAAAATGTCCATATGTTTGGACACAACACAATCGGTAAACTTCAGGCCGTCTTAAAAGAATAAACCCCCCAGAAAAGGAAAGGAAGTTTAGTTTTGGTGAACTTTTTTTTTTTTTTTTCTGACAGAGGTATTACATTTTACTCTTTCTAGCAGAAATGCACCATCTACAATACACATCTAATCAAAGCATACATAACTATAAAAGCAGTTATATAATTAAAAAAAAAAAAGAGCTGAAAATTGAGAAATTAGTGTTAAACAGTTCTCCCAGCGTTACTGCACAGCATGCAGTGAGAGTTAATTTGAAAGAGAAAACCTGAATTAACAATCCAGAAAAGGAAGCTGGTTGCAGCCACCGTTTTAAGCCCTTTAAGTGTCCTCAGTGGTACTTGAGCAAATTACTAAAGAAAATCTAATGTAGCAAGGCTTGGGTCCTCCTGTAGGCTTGCTCAATAATGCTGAAATAATTGGGCACTCTGTGCACGTTTAGTGATGCTCGAATGAAAAGCTAGAGGCCTGCCCTTGTACTCTTCTCTAGCTGCTGACTGTGTTGTGACAGGTTTATTTGAGTGGGACTGTGATGCATGCACCAGTAACTGCGCTGACAAGAGTTTAAAGTCATTTTTACCAGTACACTGGCAACACAGAGAGAAAGCCCTTGAGAGGTTTGAATTGGAGTGCTTGACCTCAACCAGGGTTGCATCAAGCTCTGTGCTATACTAACCATTGTGGGGTGGACAGACTGTTGCTACTCAATGGGATGGCAGGAAAAAAAAAAAACACAACAAAAAAAACCCCCAAAAATGCCACAACCCAAAAACCAAAGAATTGAAAAAGTTATGTTAAATATATCCCAAGAAAGATCTCTTCATGTCTCAGGCCTTCCCACTAACCATCTAACTAACTTCTGTTCATACATTAACTAGATTAGCTCTGAAATTTTTATTTCAGGCAGTCACTGCTTAGGACTCAGGGTAAATTCAATCAAAAGTCCTCTAGGATTGCTGTCTGCCCCCTGCATGTCTGTATACAGGATATTGGAAGAAGAAGAAATAAAAATTTAACTTGCTTTGCATAAAAACATTTCATTTAAAAATCTTAATTACAAAGATTCAAGACTTGTTTTTCATTTGAACCTAAATTTACTTCCTACCTCACAAACCACATCTTCAATCAATCAGGAGACAATATGATGCTCACTTGATTTTTTCCTCCCTAGCATGAATATTTACATAAGGGTGAGATGAAAGTCAACAGACTTCACGTCACACACAGCATGCTAGGTAACTCATGAAGCACACTGTACGCACACCTCCCTTAACACTTCCCAATGAAAGTAAAGATCATTCTCTTACTCTTGGAAATACAACCCAGGCATTGGAATCAGTCTGGCAGGAGCATGCACATGCTATGCAACCCAGATCAGTGCCAGTAAAAGGAAGGGAAGGATCCAAAAGGAAGGTGAGGGGAAAAAGCCCAAAACAAACAAGCAAAAATGGGGGGAAGCATGAAAAAAAAGTGAAACAGCAGTAAGACTCTTCCAGGTGGAAGAGAGAAAGCTCAATCCTTTCCCTGCTTGAGAACCCGTAAAATTCCAGCAGGTGCTCCTTCTTACAGAAAGTATCAAACACATTTGGCTTGCTTGACGCTCTTACGGAAGGATGCTTAATTTCTCAGAATTTTAAATCAGCTACAACAAAATGAAGCAAGAGCCAACAGTGTATTATTTAGCTTCAGGGTTGGAATGGGTCTCTCTTGGAGCAAGGGAAACAATCTGGCATGCCCGATTTTGGGAAGGAGGAGGGGAGCAACAGAAGGGAAGGGAATGGACAAAATAATCTGTATTCTGGAGCCTCATTTCAAACAAGGAATATCCCATTCCTGTCCAAGAACATGCTAGGAACCAGTGCAAGAAGATGCCTGCCTGAATCTGCCAGTGGCTTAAAGCAAAGGCTTTGAGAAGAGCCTGAGAATATCAACAGTCACAAAGCCTTCCCTTTGTTAATGATTTCACTGTCAACCAAGTATGGGACACACATTGCACAGTACTGTACATATCTGTCTACTGACCTATCCAATTTGCATTGTATGACCTCCTCTATGGATACAGGATGGTTTCTGAAGAGCCTGAAGAAAACTGCCCTGCAAATGCTATCCCCTTTTTTACTGCTCTTTGTTGGACAACTCTCTACACGGTGCTCAGCAAGAGAGCAGCACAGACTGCACCTTAGATTTACCAAATATCGTTAATGCCTCACAGATGTAATTTGGGCACTAAAATTAGTATGGGTAATGACATCTCAGTGCCTAACAGCTTAAGATCACCCAGAATGACATGGCTGGCCCAGTCCCTCTTGGACAAGAATCAACATGTTTTCAACGCAAACTGAATTGCAGAGAGCTCTGAAAATAACTGGAGAGAGTAGGAAAAAACAAAAACAAAAACATGCCCATGACCTTCCTGCCATGGTGCACTTTTCTGAAGAGATCAAGATCTTCCATGTAAAACAATAGGAGTGTGAAATCTGGGAAGAACATGGCCCCTGCAGTCACCAAAGTGTCATTCATTGACATGGCAGAAATTTGCTGCAATTTAGTCATATTATAATGGCACAAAGAAAACAACTTTGGTATGAAAAATAGACTGTTAAATAAATCTAAGCTAACACCCAAAATTCCAGTATAGCCCCACACAGATAATGTTGTGCATGTTGTTAGACTGGGGTAGAACTAGAAGTTCAACAACAGGAGGAGGATCATGCATTAAGATTGCATTAGTACAGGAAGGTACTATGAGCTCCTCCAACAACAATGTTGTACAGTCGAAGTGAGGCACTGCTCAAAAGCAGAAATGGTAAGAATTTACATGAAACACTGGGCAGGCTTTTGCACTCAGAATATAAAGGGCAAAAGGAAAAAAAGTATATGATTGTATAATGAATCACTGTTTGCTAATAGCCATATTTAAGAGGGTAAAGGGTATGTGACAGCACATCTCAAACTGCCATTTCCAGACCTTTGATATCTATTACTATATTCAAATGCCCATGACATTCACAGCTTGGTTTTGCTTTTCCACAGCCCACGGATGTTACTGATGGGCATCAGCTTTCCATGTGGCCTGTACACAGCTGCTTGGTTATAGGCAAAGTTATAAAATATGGACAATTCTGTAAATCATTGGGAATCAGGTTAGTGGTACAAAGTGGTAAAAAACAGTGGTGTCCTCTAGTCATCAAAATGCTGCCATGCAACTGGCAGATATTATCCCTACAAAGAAATATTCCACTATGTAGGAAAGTTTACATTTGTTTCTGCCCATACCATGAATTTAGATCATAAAACTTGATGCAATTTAAAAACTTGCAAGAAAAGCCTGACAATAAGCCAACTGAGCAACCACATAATTTTTTTGATGTTGCTGTAATGCTTTCACTTTTCTCTCCTCCATCTTCTTTTTCATTTGTTAGGTTATTCATTAACTCTTTGCATGTGGTTAACTAAATTTAGACAACTCCATCACAGTTGACTACAGCATGCGTAAAGTAAAGCATACATTTTCAGCATCAATGCAAAATAGGCGAAAACTTGCAAAGGTAGCACACTAGGCTTTATTATTCTATAAATTTTCCAGAACTAGTTAAATTAAAACCAGGAACAGTTAGCTACCAAGAAATAAACTCTACAGAACTGAAAAATAGATTACAATGTTTTTAAGAAACATCCAACACACAAAAATATAAGATCAAGAGCAAACCCTGCAAAAAGAAAGAAGACCAAAAAAAAGGAAGCTTGTATACTTTTTGGTAAAAAGTTTAGGAAGATCATAATTTAAGTCAGCTTAATAATAAAAACTGAAGTAAAACTTCCAAGACACATTAACACATGGCAAATATATATAACAAATAGCTTGTGATAATCTGGTTGGTTGGTTTCTGTTAGTATTGTTTTTTGTTGGTGTTGTTTTGTTTAGGTTTTGTTTGTTTAATTTTCTGTATATTCTTTTAGGCAACTTACAGTAAGGGGTAAAATACCTCCAAAGCCACTTATAAACAAATGGGTTAAACGGCTTTGAAAAAGTTTCTTATCTGAACATTGGTAATTTTTACAACTACAGTTCTATTGATGCTTATCTCTCCCCAACACATCTTAGGAGATCAAATTTAAAGTAAAACGTGATAATAAACCCACTAACAAATTAGCTTCTCATGCTCTCTTGTTATAGTCAGCACATGCAAAGCTTATTTTCCTGGAAAAGGTTCAAGGTTTTACTGGATACTTTCCAAGCAGCTCTGTGTTGCAGTAATCTACAGCCTTTCCTCTTACAGACCCTGAAATCTCACAGCCATTATCCAAACAACCTGAGTATACTCACCTAACCTGAAGGTTTCTAATGCTAACAAACTATGTCCCAAAAAGATATTTTATATCTATACACATGGATGCACTACTCATACCTGCAATACTGTTGGGAGGGGACCTCAAAAAATCCAGGTAAAATAGCTTCATTGTTTGTTTGAAATCTGTTAGATGAAGTAATTGATTGCTCAGAGCGAATAATTAGTAAGATAGCATAGACATAAAACAGTAACCAAGATGAAGAGGAAATGCAGACATAAAAGCAATGGATCGAGAGTACACCATATCGCTAGTTTAAATATCATCAAGAAAAGGAAGTAATTTGGCACATGGAGTTATAATTGTGCTTAGGACGATACAAATTTTTATCTATGCCTGTTTGCACCCCTGACATGACACACAGTGTTTGTACTTCCTTTGCACAGTTCTCTCTCCAATGGTATAACATCACAAGAAAAGGTTTTTCTTTCTGATGGTAAGATACAAACCAGCAAAACAGCCTACAAAGAGAATCATGCAGCCGTTCTTCCAGTGGAATGGTCCTGGAGCTATATACGTAGCTATATCATGCATTTGCCATAAAGAAACTGTGGTACAGATGCACAGTAAAGCAACCTACTATGCTTATTCTTTTAAGGGAGAGTGATCATTTTGCAAATGAACGTGCTCAGTGAAAAAAAAGGGTGTCAGAGATTGGTGGGAACTCTAAACACACAGACACAGCTATCTACTGAAAAACACAGACTCTATTCACAAGGGGGAATAAATGTTGACAAAATCAAGGAAGAGAATGAAAAATAATTTAAAAAGAGAGAGTAAGTAGAAGTCCAATAATAATAAAATATAACTAAAGGGGAAAAAAACAGAAAAAGCTAAACTTCATACTCTGAGAATCAGTACTTTCTGCCTTTAAGGATGCTGATTCTACAAGATAAAAGCAAGCTCCACTGAGAAAACTATTGGAGGAAGGAAAAAAAAAAATCAATAGCTGTCATTAATCAGAAGGGGAGCATTTAGAACTCTTACATAAATAACAAAGAAACTATCAGAATCATATCTCTACAAATTGCCTCAAAGATCTTTTAAGTGATCTAGGAAAAAAAAGTCATCCCCTGAATCATACTGTGGGATGAAAGGCAAAATACGCAGAGCACATTTCTGTCCTTAATCATATATATAGGAACATCTGTCAGAATACATGTTTCACTGTTTGTCCTCCCTTCTCCCCTTATGACTATTTTTCACTCAGTGAAACAGTATAGACAGAGGACAAAACTAATTTAAAAAAAAAAAAAAAAATCACTAGCAAATAAAAGATCAGTGGTAAAAAAGACCAGAATTTTCATACAGGGAAAACCTAATCTCCTACAAAAGACCAAGAGCACCTTCCACCAGAATCCTGGAGCTCAGTAGGTTCCTCCTGTCAGTAGAACTACTCTCCACCTCAATTTTACACTGGGTGGAGGGAGGAAGAATTAAGCTCTTTAGAATGATTTTCTATTATCATGTAATAAAGGGCAGAAATTATTGCATAAATCATACCAATTAAGCTCTCTTCTCCTCCTTCTACCCCATCAATTGCTAGCTAAGGAAAATCCACATCTGAAAAGAGAAGGCAGAAAGTACCAATTGCAAATAAGCTCAAGGTCTTACCATAAGAAATGCTGGTGGCATGAAATGTGCCACACATACCAAACTTCCATTTCAAAACCTTTTCACAAAGACCAATGCAGAGAAAAGAGTAATGACTGAAGCAACTGGGTGTCTTCAATTACAGCTAAATAGATGGCAAAAATCAGCCTTGAGTAGGTATGTGCACACTGTCTGAAGCATGCTATTTACCAATTGCTCCAATCATGTTCTACCCACGGACACTGGGAAGAGATTTTCTCTCCTCTGGACTGACAGTAAGAAAACTGTGTCCCTGTTGTGACCTTGTGAATCTTAGACCTTTTCTTTAGACCTATAAAATGAGAGTGGTGTCTGTGCTTTCCCCCCCAGAGTCTTAAATAACCTTCTTCTACAGACCTCACACAAAAAAGTTCCTGAAACTGTGGGCTACATAAACATGACGAAAAATGAAAAAAAGTACCATCTGAGATGTATAATGAATCAAACAATAAAAGCTAGATGAAAAAGTTACATAATGCCATTGGTCACAAAAAGACCTGAGTTGCTAAAGCTTTTAATGTGGCAACTATAATTAACTTCTAAGCTTCCTCACAAGGTATAGTCTAAGAGTCATGTAGTCTTAGCTTAAAAGAGATGCATGTTATGTATCTTGCATATGCATTTCTGTAATGCATCTTTTAAAGTCAAACGTTAGCAAATCAGATTTTTGAATACCAATTACTGAGAAGCACAGGCTCCCTCACTCTCCAAGTGCTAACACTATGTTTCATCACGCTTGAAACATACAACTTCAATGTGTTGGATTCTTCGCTTGTGATAATACCCCGGGGCTGCTTGGATTGATCCAATCTTTCCAACTCATTCTGGATTTTCAAAAACTGTCATTTTTGGTGCAGCTCTGGTCCTGTCCTGTGCAGAGCACTGTGATGCCTGCTCCTCCCTGTAGTGAGCAGCCTCTTCCCACAGGTCATCATTAGGTGTTAGAAGATGTGGATACAATTAATTCTCTCCAAGCAGATTTCACTGAGAGATGTAGTGTTCTGCCTCTTTGTGGTAGTGCTCTTTAGTCAAATAACTGAAACCAAGTTATTTCTTTTGCTTTAGTGTGTTTTTCCAGTTACAGCAGCTTTGATAAATGAAGGTCTTGACAAGGATCAAATCACCTGGATTTAAGTCACAGTGGAAGGACCACTTGTTCTCTTTGCCTCAGCCTTTTCTACATATAGAACAGGGAAAGCAGTACTCCCTTGTTTCAGAAACATTAATGGAGAAAGTTCCTTAATGCTTGTGATGCATTCAATATACTCAGGAAGCATCTGTGAAAAAGTTCACCACACAATAAGCAAGAAACTGTCTCACTAACACAAGTCTGAAATATGAGACAAGTTAAAGATTTAAGACCTCTTAAATTCTTTCTGCATCATAAAACAACATCTGGAAATACTTTCCTTATGCAGTACTTTAGTGCCCATCACCACTAAGTACTAAAGCCCTTGCTTCAGCCTGTGTTTAAGATTGAAGACACCAAAAGAACTACCCACATACTTGAAGAAAAGTAGACACTTAACTGATCCACTGTATGGAATCCTGGTCCTCATTCACAGCTCTAGGCAACAGTCTACAAAGTGTGGTTGGAAAGAAGTCTAGATGACAAATATACAGTGCTTTTTAGGGGTGATACCATAACTGTGGTTTGAAAACATGACACAATAATAATCGTCTTTGGGCTATACTGTAAAGTAAGGGTACATATTTAAATGGGTTGTATTTCCACTGAGTAGGAATAAACATTGCTGATACCGCAATGAACCATTTTTGGGAAACCCATGCCTTCACACGCCTAGACCTTAAGTCCTAACAGATCTTTTATAGACTTTTTCTCCAAAGCACCAGTATAAGGCCATCACTGAAGGTAATATACAGCAGACAATGGACTGAGAGTCTGATAGAGTATGGCAAATCTGTATTTGGAGACAACTTCCATACACCGGAGTACAGACCACTCTGGGAACAGTGTTTTCTCCTTTCTACCATGCGTGAAGTGAGAGTATATTAAAATAAGTCATAAATAAAATATTGCATATTCACAATGTTGAACGTGATGAAAATCCTCCTTAGGATTCCTGATATCTGCATTGATTAATCCTAATTCAAAAATAGATACAGTGGTGACATAGCATTTGTGCCAGGGTTTTGCAAACCTTGAGAAACATGGAGGCAGAAGTCAGCTCTCCTGCCTGATCAGATACAGCATGTGAGCCGTAACACTCAGGTCATATGCACTTACTTAAGCACATCGAGCAGGGCCTCTGACATCAGCATACCAACAGTGAGAAGTAATAAATGGTCTGTACTGCAACTTTACTGACTGCTAATATAGTGATAGACCAATATAAATTCAGCAGCTGTCACAGCTACTGAAAGTAGAAGAAAATGAGGCAAACAGTGCAAACTTATTCCAAGTGTAACAACAGCATTTAGTATCCACCTTGGGAGTGTTTTTTCAGTAAACATGGAACCTGAAATTATTTACATTCTAATTAATTTAATCAAAAATCCCTAAAAAGATTCTGTGCCTCATTTTCAGCTTCTTTAAATCAGGCTTATGCTGCTTGTGGAAGAGATTTATTTAAATTAGGGCTCACCTGCAAGGCTCTCTCTGAAGCTGGCACCTGGAATAGGGGAAGAAGAATAATCCCTACAAAACACCTCTTTCCCCAAAAAAGCCAAGGTGTCTTTAACCTAGCCAGATGCCAGATAAATAATTCAAGCCCCAAAGCCTTCTGTATCTACAATTCCTTCTAGAATTCAGATCCAGGCACTAGGTGGTGTCAAAAAAATTTGCAGGACCATACTATCATACAACCTCAAGATACAAACAGCAAACCAGATTAATTAAATGCATAGGAATTAATTCTAAGATTTCTTTAGGGTACACAAACACAACTCAAAGCACATACCCATTAAGTCAACCTCTTCTGCTACTTTCCCACTCTAACAACCTGCGTATGACATACAGCAGGTGGCCAATGTGTTTTACAGCAGTTAAGCTTCAATCACTGCTTAATACATCTTTAAACAAGCAACACAGAAGGGCCGGAGAGACAAATGGACTGTTGCCCCAGTGCTACAGAACACTTGCTCATACTACCACCCTTCTCTGAAGCTCCTGTTTCTGAACGCACTTGGTAGCAATGACTTCGCCTTACAAACTAGAATCAAAACGTCTCCCCTCAGATGCACTGGTTCAACCAAAACCCCCTTGGTCTTCCTCACAGTGCAAGCATCTATGACAGACAGGAACAACCCACCCTCTACAAGGAGTGGGATTTGTCTCCATACTTTAAGCACCAAGGCAAAAAGGCACCTCAGTGTTTGGCAGCAGGAACCCTGGACCACTGGTGCTAGAGTAATGACAGCATGCACTGATGCCAAGTTTATTACAACTTGTGTGCACTTATCTGCATTACACTGCTTTCAAAGATTTCCATGCCTGTAATGGCATACTGTTATTTTTTAAACGGGTGTTCTCCACAGCTATAAAATGGGACTACCAGCTTGAAAGAAACCAAAAACTATACACCTTTTGAGATGGGCCAAACACACCTCAGCCTCAAACACTGAGCAGAAATTGTGACAAGAAGCATATTAAAGAAGGAACTTTATAGCTTGATGATTATATATATGACAGTATGGGAGTCCTTTCTTCCAGTAACTGTCATTTGCTTATTTTTTAAAAAGACAATAAAAGTGACATAGTAAAACAAAATGATTAAAAATTCAACCAAAGTATTTTTTTTCCACTCAGATGTATAGAATGGTAAAGGAAAAAATATTTAAATCATTTCCTTAGTAATACAAGTAATATTTAAATAGATTTAATAGTGCTGCTCCAAACCAATGAATTATGAGTTTAAAACCTATTAAAATGTAATGTTTTTTTTCCTGAGCTTAGGGAGAGAGTTTTAAATCCACTGAATTTTAATATTTCAGCTTGAGCTGCAGGAGGTAGAAAAAGTCCAAATGAACTATTCCATCAGCACCATTCAAGCATGAACATTTTAATCAGTTTTACTTCCTTGGAGTTCTCCAACACAGTTTACGCTGTCATTCTGAAAGCACTTAACACAGAGGGTGTGAAAAACCACCAAGGCTTGTTATTGCCTTCACAATTGATGGCAAATAATTTCGCAGACTTCCTATCATTAAAATGTCACTGCTAAAAATTGAGGTTCAGCATTTCTTGTGCTAAACTGAATTTTCTCTGAACACTGTCACATACCTTTCTTAAGTTTTTGGTACATTTATCTCTCTCCATGTGATAAACAAGCACACAAGCAGTAGCCTCCACTTCTGCTTTACTACCCAGCTGCAGTTGAAAACTGACTATTTTAAACAGAACAAAACAAAACAGACTGATAAAATTGTTACAAAGTTACAAGTTAATCTCCATTTCCATTACTAAAACATAACCACAGTTGCACTGCATGTTCCAATTGTACAGTATAATAGATTAAAAAACAAAAATTTAAGAGAGTTAGATGACTCAATTTAATAATACACGAAATTAAAACATCGTTTCTAATTAGATCATATTACCAATTTAAGGCTATGATTTGTGTGTGATCTTTCAGATTCTAATTTTAAAAAATGGCAGCTAGGACACATTACAAGATCCACTGGATACATCACATTGCTTATCCTGATACACCCAGCCTGGAAAGGAGCTCTGGATGTGCACTACCAACTCCTTCAAGCAAGAATGCTGCACCTTGCCATCCATGGCAAGCACCAAATGCAGAGTCCGGATGCCTACAGATTTGCAGTCCCCCTACAGCATGCTTATGATACCTAGTTTTGGTTTAGTTTTTTTCTCCCTGTATCTCTCCAGAAGACAGAAGATATTTAACTTGTTTCAGCCCATCAACAGTTTTAAACTGAACATGATCTATGAAAGAAGTCATTATAACTGTGTTTCATTCCATTAAACACAACTAGTTTACTGTCAGGAGAACAAGCAGTCTCTCTGGGTTCCAGGCTCACTTCAGCATATTGCATTTAAACTGCACGTATCAGTGATTCGGTTCATTTACGAACAAAGATAGAATAATATTGCAAAGTTAAAAGGTGCTTCATCAGATTCTGTTAGAGCACATTCATACAAAAATATATACATGTGAAATACAAAGAGAGACATGATATGTGCACATTTGATTCTTTTCTTGTGACATCCTCCATTCTAGTAAAATCCATTTAAAACTCAAACCCAGGGTTCCTCCATTCAAACCAAAGGGTTTTAGCATAAGTGAGGTAAACTGAGTAGAGCCCTGCAATGCACAGAGGAACTTACACTACAGTTTTATTTCAAAAACTCAATACTTATTGTCTGATACTCAGCTCAATGGGTAACTAAAAGATATTTTTTAAAACTGTGAATAGCAAATGAACTTCAGAAGCTTTTAAAGTATTACAGGGTTAAAAGAACACAAATTCTGTCAGACTTATCAAACAGCAAAATAATATAAAGACATCATAATTAGAGATACTGAAAAAACATGATTTCTAATTACAGTATTTATTTTTATTTGTGTTCACTTTTCAAAATATGACAAGCCTTTTTTAGTC
This sequence comes from Megaceryle maxima, assembly GCA_024605025.1. Classification (NCBI taxonomy): domain Eukaryota; kingdom Metazoa; phylum Chordata; class Aves; order Coraciiformes; family Cerylidae; genus Megaceryle; species Megaceryle maxima. Next base: position 43,709 of record JANHGN010023956.1, on the reverse strand, counting down.
CCATGCTACATTTTCAGACTAAATCTATGTGTAGATGTAACATTATTGTAGTTATTCATGAAACTAGAACTTAAGCTTTTTGATAAACTGTTGTCCTGTTTATTAGATTTTTTTTGTTTTTTGTTTTTTAATGAACCTTTTGAAGACTGGATTACATTACTTCTCTTTAAACCTGATGAACACAAATTTTTCAGACTATATTGTTCCTGTTTCTTTAAAACTGAAGACAGGACCACAAAGCATTTCCTAAGTCAACATAAAACAGGAGAGTGAAAAAAGGCAATACAGCAAGGTTAAAATCAGTCTTGTGAGGAAGTTGAAAGCTCTCCAGTTTTAATAAACAAAATACAAGTTCAGATACTAGGAAAATATAAGGCAACAGAATGTAAACTGACTCGAAGAGACAACAACAAATGAAACAGAAAATTTACTTCTGTCTGGTGGAGGAAGACCAAGTGAAGTTACTGCCAGACTCCTAGACAAGTGTCTAGCCTGTTTATATTTATTCTGTGGGGTTTAGTGGTTCATGGAAGAGGATAAGCTTAAATTTCAGAGTGCAGTAGCCAGTTTCTATAACATCACATGTTTTACATGAGTCAACTTATTCTTAACTAGAAAGCAAGTTGCTTTTTGCAGTCTCCCTAATACATATGAAAGGGAATAGCAAGTATGTACACAAGTAGACCGTGAAGTATTCATACACACACGAGCTCACATGCACACACAAAATGGTACTTGCACACGTACATACATGCTATGTATGCACACAGCACACACATAGAAAAACTTCTTTAACAAAGAAGCCAACCTTTAGCTACTTAATTTATGCAAAAAAATGTTAATAAAAGGCAATATTTTTGGTTAGGTAATGAAAACTAATTGGGAAATTATTCATCTCCCAGTCTCCCCACTGGAGCAGAAAAGACGCACAACAAATGTTATTCATGATTCTACACGACTCGCTCCAATTCACCCCATTCTTTCTAACGGGCACTTCAGAGGAAATAAAGGTTACTCTTTTCCATTTTTATCTTCTAATTGACTACCAGTGTTTTCTTGTGGTCAGAGGGATACAAAATAGAGTTTGAAACAGGCTATTAAAAACAAGCAACAATCAGATGGCTGCTCTACACTGCTGTCAGCAATGATCAGAGAGTTCTGATTTCCTTGTAAAAAGACAGAGGCATAATTGAAGCAATATCTTCACTTCAGATTGATTATTCAGCGACCCTTATCCACATCTTCACTCAGCAATTTGAATTTTAATGAAAGTAAATGGAATAATTAGCATTTCAAAGTGTGTTTGATACACTGAATAAAAAAAAGGAAGAGACTTTTATGTATAATCTATACACAAAAGAAAAAGCATTTGGGAGGGCACAGAAGATGGGAAGTACAGTTGTAGTGTCTTCATTAGAATAACTTAAACAACTGCTTGCACCAGCTGCATAATGATACATGTGAATAATGTGCTATTAAGCTATGACTTCTCACCTTTACTTTATGCAGTGTGAAAAGCCATGGCTTTCATTGTTATGCCTTTCCTCTCCAGTTGTAAAGTGTAAACACTGTGGCTGCCCACACCCATAAAATCTCACAGGGCTGCTATACTGGGCTAATACTGCTGGCACTAAAGATTTTACAAGAGGGGCTCGACACACCCATATTTTTAGATGACTAGGAGAAGGATGCTTATGAGCACGCTGGTGACAAGTCATTTTGCTATTGATTTTGGCTGTTAGGGGTTTTTTTTCCTCCTTT